>JAPZDZ010034467.1:1290-12319 GCA_029783805.1 Acanthurus tennentii
GAGAAAGAAGGGCAGTAGTTAACAACAACCAGACTTGTGTCAACAAATACGTGTACAGTGGAGCAGGTACATTGGTGAATGACTAATGTTGTTTTTGCCACAAAAACCTGAAAATTCAAAGTCTTTTTAGACATTCTACAAAGATTTTTGAGCGGCACATGCAGCAAAAATCAGCTTTCAAAAGTTTACAGCAGTGGCTCTTCAACATTCCTTGATGAGTCAGTGCACAAAGCCTGCCCCATATCAGATCAAAGGTTGTGATTGGCCCGTCCTGTTTTCGATCAAGAAGAAACAGCTGTAAATGCGACTGGGACCAGGCCCTTTTCAAGGAGAGAATTTATGAGCTTAAGTAAATTATGGGTGTGGTTTACCAGGTTAACATACTTTACTCTACAGCCAGAAATATTTGTGAAAACACTAAATTCTTAATGGTCTGCAAAATGGTCCCTCACAATTACAAACTGTCTTTTTTTCTGAGTAACATTTAGTAAAAAAAAACTATGATGTCTTTTTAAAAAAACAAGTCTTATATCAAATATCACTTTTAAAAAATTTACATTAGTAGGAACCCAGTGGTTTCCAGCAGAGTACTACAAGTGGAATGAAGAAGTCAGAGCTGCTTTGTCTTCAGAAGCACTTACAGTGACTGGGTTTAATCTAAATAAATGCAATTGTTTGAATGTTTAAGTTCAAAATTGAAGAAATACTGCACATGAGGAAGACATGTCAGTCTTTAACAGAAAACTACAACTTGTCTAATGACAAATAAAAAGCATTCAACATTTTCAAATTAAGCTGCTGTCTGATTTTGAGCTTGTGTTAGAAAACACTGAATTTGAGAGCAACAGAAAGCTAAGTCTTTTTTAAATTTTGTATGTAGGATGTCATCGCCATCGTTGTGGACTCATCAGCTGCAAATGAGAAATGTCTACTTGTTAAGTCTACTTTCCTTCTGTCATGGTTAATGAACTTTAAGCTCTGTATCAAGTTTTTAAGGGTCATGTTCGAATGAAAAATGCCCTGCTTGGGAATCTAGCAATATGTAAAAACAGAATTGTTGCTTCAGTATCAAATCTACATGAAACATACTGAAATATACTCAGTGGTTTACACATCAGTTAGTCTACTTGACTCACCTCTAGGACCCTCTCATATAGCTGCTCCTGGGTCAGTGTCTCAGCTGGCTTGGATGCAGGGACCATCGTGTTAATAGGAATATGATGGGGGGAGAATAGAGAGGCAGTGGAAATTAAAGAAGGACCCAAAAAGTGAATTGCTGCCTGGGGAGCAATGGGAGGCAAATGGTGGGAACTAACATCCCCTTGTGGGATGGTGACACTAGGGGTGACTGTAACTGATTCTGTCCTCTGTGGCGTTGCAGGCCGGCTGTCCTCCTTTGCTTTTGATGACATCCCAGCTACAGGCTGACTTGAAGGCTGGTGGATCTTATGGAACACCATTTCCCCACTTACAGCAAGATCACCTTTCAGAGATGCTACCAGGCAGGAAATTGTTTTACAGCCCAAAGAAGATAAAATCAGGTTCTGGTGGTATGTCTGACTGTAGACTATAGCCAGCTTATTCAGAAGAATCCCTTCTGGATGTTCTTTCATCATGGCCACAATATTTTCCCGAACCTTCTCAGTGTTGTTTTTGTCTTTGCCAGCCTCACCACCAACTACAGCTTCAGCTACAGCTATGGCTACAGCTCGGTTTTCATGGCAGTGGTCCTTGTGAAACACCCGCTGTCCCTCCACAACTAGATACTTGTCCAGAGAAGCTACCAGATTAGTTGTTGAGTCAAAGCCCATGGAGGATAAAGTCAGGTTATGGTGGTATGTCTGGTTGTAGAATACAGCCAGCTTTTTAAGGGGGATCCCATTTGGGTGCTTCTTCACCATGTCCACTATATTGTTCTGAACCTTCTCCATCTTGAGTAATGCTGCAAGAGAAAACCAAGATCATCATTATTACACAATCACTGACAAATAATTTACCACCACCCTGTGCTCTAATCAGTTAGCTTAAGACAGTGCATGTAGTTTAAACTATAAAACAGAGATGTTTGGAAACAGTAACATCAACGTCTCACTCTGAAAAACTGTATGTCTTTCTTATAGTTCTATAATACACAAGTGCAATCTTTGTCAGAGATGTTTTTTAACGAGATAATAACTCGTTATAACGAGAAGAGGAACTTTGTTTTCTCGAGATAACGAGTTATTATCCCCTTATAACGAGAGAACGGCTTGTAAAAATAATATAATAAACTATGTCCGCTTAAGGCTTCCGTATGTACGCGGGGTCCCTCTAGTGGTACATGGAGAAGGGTCATAAATGTTTTTTAAAAAATAAAATTAATTAAAAAATATAATATTATCAAAAAAGTACAAAACTTAAAATTAAAATACATAAAACATATTAAATTCATATTTAAAATAAGCATTGCCTTTCATTTTTGTCTCAATATTAGCCTTCTACGTCGGCCGGTTTATGCACTTAGCCCGTGCTTCCTTGAGACACGACTAATTATGAGTTGTGTGTGATGAGATGAGGTCAAATGTAGAGAGGGGAAATGAGTGGTTCAAGAACATTGCAATCGTGGCTTTAAACTAGAACTATCACGAGGAGGACTGCAGTTCAGGAGTAGAATATTTCAGGCAGCCGACTTGAAAATAAAGAGGAGGACGACAGTGAAGCGAGAACAAGCGCTCGCGGCCACTCTACTCGACAGGCGCCAGTGAAGTGTCCACAGCACCCACCAGCACCAAACGGCGCAAAGCGGTCAGGAATTATGACCCCAGTAACCTCAGATTTGAATTTAGTTGGCACGGGACCGACGAGGAGCCGAGGCCCTCGTGTGTGGTATGTGGTGAAGTCCTCAGCAATGAATCCATGAAATCAGCGCGAGGTGCCGCTTCTTGTTAGGATGAGTTTAAGTGCCTGTCGGAATGCTACTGTTTTGTACAGTGTGGCTGGCAATATGTATCAATAAATAATCCTCATATTCAGAGTATGCAAGCCTCCTTTGTGAATTGTCCATAGCTAATAGGGGAAGTCTTCGCTACTGTATGTTCAGGTTGGACATAATGGTGGTACTTTGAGAGCTCGATATTTCTCAGGTGGTACACACTTTAAAAAGTTTGAGAACCACTGATTTATTGCATACGTATAGCATATTAACATGTTTTTAATGACAACAAACAACAACATCAGAAGAGGAAAAGGGTGAAGGAGAAGAAAAATAATTAATTATAGTACATTTTTATACCTACATTTTTTTACAAGGCCAATTAAAGTGTGTCCGTGTGCATCTGTTACTATTGCTCACGTGTTTGTTATATATGTTGACAAAAATTATATATAAAATACACCTAACATCTAAATGCATCATTTTTAAAAGGAGAAGGGAATATAAGATGGCTGCAGACTAAAAAGTTGAAAAACTCCATCTTAATAATAAATACTGTCTACAACCAAAAAAGTCGCCTTAATCCTGCCAAAGATGTGGACAAAAAAGACTTGCCCAAGCAATTCAACTGACAAAGCTGATACTTGTTAATTGATATACAACTGTGGTCACAACTCAGAATATATTGTTATTTAAAATCCAACCCTAGTCAATAATTTTGTCGGTAGGCCACTAAAGATAGTAAAACTGCAGTATTGCAACAGATTCTTTAATTACCCTCCACAGGGGGCACACCTCATAAATGATAAGTGTTAATTTACTAAGACTATAGAAACACAGCTAGCAACAAGCTAGGTGATAGTGTCATTGATACCACAAAGCTGATATGGGTTTACTTTCAACTCATCTATGGTACTAGTATAGCTTGTCATATACATATTATAATTCTTTAAAACACTTTAAATTTAGTGACATAACATCAAAGAAATGATCATAACTGTAGTAAATCATCATAACAGTTAAGCTATCTGTAACATTCCAAAATAGATAATGGCACAGGGATAAACTACAAGATTAAGAATAAGTAGAAATTTAGTCGATCTTACCTATTCTCTCAAATGACAAGATTTGTGGTTCATTTCCCTCAGAACTACTGTATATAAACCAGCAACTTCCTATTTTGGCTTATAAACTGCCCTCCCTCCCTCCCTCCCTCCCTCCTCCCAACCTAATCTGTTTTTTTTCTGAGCACAGACAGGCAGAAATGAAACTGAAAGTAACCAGTAAACTCATTCAAGTCTATGCCTGACTGTGCCTATCAGCCACACTCTCATATTCCTGGAAATGGTCATGCCTCACTACCCTAACAAAGTATTTAAATAAATAATAATAAAACAAAAAAAACTTTAAAGCAACAAAAGAAAACTGAGGTAGCAGGAGTGCAACATACAAGAGGTGATTAGTAAGTTCACGCCCTGAAACAGATGGGCTTAATTTAAGACAATCTAGCACATTTTCATCACATTTTAATCATAACTTTACACTGTACTGTGAAAACCTGGATCATCTTAAGAAAAGAAAAATAGCCCATTATATAAGTACCTTTTTCTGTTTACTTTAAAACAAAGGTTCAACCAAAACGTAATTTAGAACTCTTTATTTAAAAGAAATAATAAATCATTTTCAGCTACTAGAGTGAAAAAACAAACACATTGATCAAACAACAGCTTTATTTGACTAATGTCAGTGTTGGTTAAGAAGTGGTAGTCTCACAATGCCAAGTTGGATGAATAGGGCGGGTGTTCAAATCTGCATTCCTGACTGCACAGAGGCTGACGTCCATTTCCTCAGAAGGCCGCATGTTTTAATTTACTAGAAACATAAATATCTCAAAAGCAATTTACTTTAAACCTTGACCTGCTTGTACATGTGACGATAGCTGTATTACTCATCTCCTTCTACCTCAGGCAAAAACATCTCAATCATCCTACTTATTGCCTGTCTTTTTTGATTTACAGCAAACCTATTTGTCTGAGGCAGAAATTCATTTAAAGCCTACTTATATGTTCAAAGGATAAATGAAATACTATGTTAATTATAGAGCATTTACCAGATGATGGTAATGGCGTGGTAATAAAAGTAAACAAAAAGGATCTGTAATAAGGAAACAGTAAAGATAAATAGAATGGAAGACAAAACAAGAGGGGAGATGTGGCTGTGGGAAAAAGACTCAGTTGCTTTAAGTTTCACATTCTTGGCTAGCCACAGCTGATTCACCTCTACTGCTGTCTAATAAATCATGTGACCTAATAACACTGCCCAGTCAGTTATGTGTGACTTGTGAATACAAATGCAAACCTAAGGAAATGAAACTGATGTTAAAAGTGCAGCCTTGGCACCCTGAACTCTAAGAAAACTATGTGGGTATGTTTAACCACAAAGTCACGTGTTAGCACAGCTGCTACGCTACCTCCTCTGGGAACTGTATTGTTTCTGCTTCCTACCTAACCAGAATGACTGGTGGCCACTTAGGAACACCGTGCAATAGCACAAAATAGGCAGCTTACCAAAAAAAACTAGAGCTACTTCCTTGCAGTTGTTTATCTCCTCAAACCAGTTAGTTACAAACAGAAGATATCATTGTACTGACTTGCATGAATTCAGTGGATAGTTTCTAGTGACAAACATGCTACCTTCACTCTGTGACTACTTTTATAGAGAAGAACATCAAACTAAGAAAGCTTCATTACATGGTGCAAAAAGCAATCACCTGAAGCTCAATATGTGCAATGAGCTTGTGTTGGACTACAGTGGATGTTGTCGCAAAGCAGCTACAAAGCACAGATGATTCACACACATCCTCTGACCTGCAGCACAGAAGATGTGAACAATGAGGACAGTTTCAAGGTGGGAACCCGTGATAAATGTCACCAATTCAGTATCTAAAAATATGGTCACAATCTCCCCTCCTTTCTCTGAGTTACATCATTAAATACTGGTCAGATAGACCACCGGAAAACACAATGCCTTCAACTAGTTTTGTTCCCAGCACAGAGGTATACATAAAAAAGGGATTAAAATTAAAGAGAGAAATAAACCCAGGGCAATCTTAATGATGCAGACACTAAATCTCCTTTGAAAGGTTTTTTTTTCCGAAAATCAAATTGTTAACAGAGTATTTCAATAACCTAAATCAAACAAAATTCTATGAAAAAAAGACACAAGCAGTAAACCAAGTAAATGAAAGTACAACTAAGGTGACAAAGGGTAATTTGACTCCATCTAGTGGCCCCAGATGAGCAACCCTCATTTCATTGCCTTACATTTTAAGGAGGAAACTCTGAGCATAGTCAAAGACACCATAAGCCAAAGCTTCCAGTTGAATTCTAAGCATATTTTTTCTCCTAACAGATCTTTCAGATCAGAAGACTATTGTACTTTACAGTTATCCCAGAGGAGAAGAAAAAGGCCCCAGCAAGATCCATACCCCATACACAATAACAGGCTGGTTAAAAAAACCCGAGAGAGGCAAATAACATCTCAGAAAACATGCAGGGAGGCAAAATAAATTACTAAAACACTTGTATAATATATCAATAAGGATATAAAAATAATTTCAAGGTCCTACACAAGAAAAACGTTGAGGGTTTGATTCAACTAAATCATTATCATCCGATAAAGATGAGATTCGCCTCAAATAGTCACTGATCAGGGTTCAAGAATGTATTTTATAAAAGAATCAATTTATTTGGTTTATACATGGTTAGAGATGGGCATGCAAAGTGAGAGTTAAGGGTTAGAAAAAGAACCACAAGGATGAGTGAGCTGTGTTCACACAGGATCAGTGTTTTACAACAGTGACCCTTGGTGCTTAAAAGCACTCCAAATTGATGGACAGTGCTCCCCAATTAAAAAAAAATAAAAAATAAAATGTGAGGATGTCACTACTGTTTGCATTCAAAAGGACGCATTGTAAAAATGCACATCAGAATTAACTCCTGGGTGTATGTGTATATAGGAATGCAAATTACTATGCATATTGTATGCACTGGCATTTTTTAAATGCAAATTTGACACAAATTGAAGCCACAGTGCTTTTCTGTACCATATATAAATCGGGCCATAGTCTTCTTAAAAAGTTTATACAATAGTGTTAACTACTGTGCTTCAAAAACAACAGTGTTTGCAGGAAGTCGGAGTCCAGTGAAAACATCTACAAACCCTTAACAAAGTGCATTTCGGGAAAAATCCACTTTGTTAAGGGTTTACTTTGACAGGCTTCTAGTATAAAAGAAGTAGCCTACAATATACCTGATATTGGTCCCTTTATTACAACTCTTACACGCTCAGTGCATCCTACAGTAAAAGTTGTAGCTTACAGCATGTGGACAGCAAATGATAATGAGGACAAATCAGTGGTGATGATGACAGAGCTGACAGAGCAGAAAGACAGGACACATTTTCTAAGTAGGTTCATCAAAACGTGTAAGTGAGGTCACATTAGGCCATGTCATACTTTTGTAATCTACTGAACTTGAGTGAGTTTGATTTAACACGACAAGTGTGACAGACCCACTGACCCAGCACTGACACACAGATTTCCCAAGTTATGATGACTTTGCTTGACATATACTGTGCCTGCCGTCTCGCTCGCAAATTGTTTAAATGCCAAACACTGCATGCTATAGTATGTACATGATATGTTTTTGAATGGTGAACTTAGCGTACAGAATTCAGCATAACGTTAAAACAGCCATGCAAATTACTGGAATTCCCCTCATAATGTACAATTGTAAGATTGGAAACGTTATTACAATGTGCTTTTGGAACAATGCTGACAGTAGAATGGCACAGACAATGCTGGCAGTCAAATTAACAAACGTTACGCAAAAAAAACTGAAACATAATTCATAATTGCCAGGCGGCAGTTGAACGTTAACTTGTTTGACAGAAAAGCGCGTGCAACTGGTAGAACAAGAGTGCAAACAAAAGTTAACGTGCCAGTATCACTTTAAAACCTATCGCCAAACACTAACTAACATAGCAGATTGGATATGTCTGATTTATTACCCAGGTACCTGTATTGTGCCAGACTAGTCCCTTTGAATGCAGTTGTCTCGTGTGTGTCTTTTCCTCCATTTGTCATTATCAGTTAGTGCGCTGAAGGAAATAACCATGGCAATAGAGAATCAGTGAGACCGTTTCTTTTAGCAAGCCTATCTGCGCTAGCTAGCTAGCAAATGCTGCCGCGTTAACCCTACCCCTAACTGTAAATTAACCAGAGTAGTTAATCGAATGAGCAATAAACGACCATGGTTACAGATAATCTTTTTCGAAATCTTAACATTATTGCAATAAGGTACTATATGGTACGAAAGTAAATAGCGAAACTCATTAGATTTTCATATTGTTTGCTACTGCTAGCGGATGCCAAGCTGACATAGTGGTGCATTCAAGTCACAGGACAAAGACAGTAAATACATCCTTTACTCAACAAAGTAAGTTCAAGGACAAAAATATTTTTAAAAATATGTGCACATATGCTTGTTAATTTGAATTCTATGTCAGTATATGCTTCATGAGAATTGAGATTTAATCGCGTCCTGTACTTTGTGCGTGAATGCTTGTCATAAAAGTATAATAATAACAATATAGAATTCTTCATGTATGGCTCCCTGTTATGGGATGTATTTCAGCCAGTTCTCCTATTTCAATAGCATCAATAGCATTTAATAGCAGCATAATCAATAATTTTATAATTTTTAGTGTAAAATGGTAGATTGGTTGCACACAAACAGAAGATAAACTTTCGTGTTCAAAAGTCTTGGAGAGATCTCTTGAGTTTCATTCGTTTTTTTCTTAGTGGAATTTGAATGCAGCACTGGGTTCAAAAAGTGTCACAATATTTGCCTGAATTGTAAATTCCTCATTAAGAATAAGGAAGTGCAGTTCTCAAAAAAAAAAAAATTTAAGAGGGGAGATATCAAACACATATTTGATATATATTTTATATGTATCAAGCTAATAGCTTAATACATATAAAATATTTATATCCCAGCTTTCTTAATAATTTTACTCATATCGTCATACTGTCAAGTTCACTATGAGTGGTCAATAAAATTTAAATTTCAAACTGTTAAACTAAATTTTTAAGTAACAGAAACACAATTCATCATTGTGGAGCATCAACTGATTAAAGTGTCAAGGTACACTCAAAGGTAGGTAAATTGCAGCATGGGAATCAGAAACTTGAAGGTCTAAGATAAAAATGTATTGTAAAATATGCTGAATAGTTAACAATAATAAATTAGCTAAGTATTTAAATCCTGTTAATATTTGCCATATTCATTTTTTCTTCATTATTGTCACACAATGATCCATCACTTCAGCAGTCCACTTTTACACTCTAAGACCCTTAACATAACATGAACAGCCACTAAGTCAACATTTAGCAGAAGATGAGGGGATAACAGAAGTCAATCCAACTCTAGACTCACAAGTTAGTCTCTAGACGCTTCGCTTAACTAGATCAGTAGGCAGAGATTTCTGATTGTCTGGTATCACTAGACCAGTCCAACCCTAGACCAGAGCTAAGCAGAAGGTTGAGGAGCATCCCAAATGTTCTAGAGCCAACTAAGCTGTCCAACTCTGCTTCCTCTGTGTGTGAGACCAGTCAAAAACACAAGAAGCTGTGACCATCTGCTCACTGTTCTACCATTTCAGTTCAGTAAAAATACAATAGACATCTAAAATGATTCTTTGTTCTGTGAAACCTATTTCATTTTAATGCAATACATGAACACAGATCCTGAATACTGAAATATTTGCAGGTTTCATAATATTTCTGGTGATTACTTTTATGGTTTATTTCAGTATGGCACTTAAAAGTCAAGTCACTAAAATAAGTTCATTTGTTGAAGACTATAAGCTAAATAAGTACACTAACATATGATTTTCATTTCATTATAATACAGAAAATACATCAACATAAAGAAAATGACAGGTCAATGTGTATTGTATTTTACTTTGTACTATTTTTACAAGTAAGTGTGCATCATGGTATAGTGGACTGATTGCCACTAGGTTTTTTTAATCCCATGCAAATTTATATGTGACATCTTTCATTTTCTCTTTGTAAACTGCATCAAAATACTGCAACTCTGCCACTGTTAATTGGTTTTTCCAGTCTCCACAAATTCCTGAAACACAACATGCAGGGAAAAATCATAATGGAATTGCAGACATTGTGCGTGAAAGTCTGTCTTATTTTTATGTTTTTTTAATGTGATTACCTACATTGAGTTATGTTGTGTCAGCGCACAGTAGTTTTGCAGATTAAATCATTAGCAGTTAATTTGATTCATTAAGCTATTACGCTAGTGTATTTGCCTTTAAAGATGGCACCCAGAGATAGCATAATAGTAAGATTGAAATAGTACTGAATATCTTTTATTTATTTATTGAAACCGCGACAGTGTGAAGCAAGCATGCGTGGGGGTGGCCTCTGAGCAACGTCAATCCTGCAGGCTTTCTTTTCCTCCAACCAGAGAACACAATCCCAGTTAGGAAGTGTCTCAACAGAAGCTGGATCTCCACCACTCATAATCAGAGGCACAATCTCCTGCATCCAAGTTGTACCTGAACAAAGGAAACTACAGGTTTTCTAAAACCTTTCTAAAATTACCTGATCCCACTTCCTTTTCTACTTATCTTTTGATTTAGCTCTTGTTTTGGCCTTTAATATGAAAACTACTTAAGTGTCAGTTCTTTCCAGTTACAGTGGAAAGAGAGAGAGAGAGAGAGACAGGAAAAGGGAGAAAGGAAAAGAGAGAGAAAGGATGAGCTCCTGATTTTTCGCTTTTTTGTTTTGAAAGATGAGATAAACTTCCACATTTTAAGATTAAAAACTCTCTACGAGACCTTGGAGAAGAAAGAGAAACTGAGAAACACAAGGAGGAGGAAAAACAACAAAGGAAATCAAAGAAACAAAGGAAATCAAGGAAAAAGCTGCTAAACAACTGGCAGAAAAGAACCAACAGCCAAGTGACCATCAACAGGAGGAGCAAGAGAGCATCCCAGATTTAAACCCTCGTTTTCAACAGAGTGAGTGGCTACATC
>JAPZDZ010034652.1:0-12305 GCA_029783805.1 Acanthurus tennentii
TTGTCTTCTCATTTCAGAGGGCCCCATACTTGCCTTTGCCTTGGGCCCCAAATTTCTTAAATCCGCCACTGAATGTATCCATGATGACATGGGGCATTTGGGGATACTTAGTGATGTCAAGAATCTTTTAGCCATGAATGGTGGCTGATGTCCAAAAAAAGGTCTAGTTTGCAAAACTTTCTTCCATGATAATTGGCCTAATTTATCCCATAAGTCTGTTGTTTTGGCATTTGAATATGGGTTTCATATGTGCTCTTCCTTCAAAGCTTTCATCTTGGTTATCACCTTTGTAATGTTGTCTTCATTATCAGTGTGCACTGGGATCACTGTACAGTATTCTTCTCCAATATAATCATTTGTTTCCTGATCTCCTGCCAACAATGTTTATATAACAGACATTTTGCAGAACAATCACAGACGTGGCCAGCAATTGCTCACTTGGGGTATCTAATGCTATTATGGTCCATTTTACAAATCTTTGTTGATTGTACCACAGATAATCTGCCCATTGACTGTTAAAGTGCTATAAATTGTTCATTTAAAATTGGCCCTGCAAAAGAAGTAAAAGCCTAATGCCTGCCCCGAAACAATCCAGGTTTAACCTATAGCCAAAAGGCCAGCCATACAGCTCCTGGTTCCCTGCTATATATACCTGGTTATCTGTATCCCATGCCTTCTCCTTTTAACCCTTGTGTCATGCGATGTATAACACCTCAGAACTGTCACTCTTCCTGCTAACATAAGTGGTGTGCATATGCCTTTCCACTTTGCAGGCAAAGTAACTTATCTTGTCTATCATTATCACACAACCAAAAAACATCTGGTTCTGGCTGAGAACCATTTACCAAGGATGGAATACCCATTTGTGCAATAATCGCCCCATTATCTCTAATAGCCGTACTGTTACCATATTGCACTATTATTTGACATTTAAAGATGCTTCTGCTGTTGTGTTACATTATTATATATATTATATTGTTAATTTATTCAGGGGAGTGTCCAAGTCAACCTTTGCCATTTGGTTCCAGGAGCAGGAGAGTTATCCTGCTCTTCCCTGCCCAATGTACCACTGGCACACAGTGGATCGTCCTATCAGCTGTGTAGAATCACGGGTGTTTCATGGGTGTTTCTTTGGCTGAAAATGCATGAACCAATCAGAGATTCCGCTCTCATTCCCTTAAAAGATTGGTTGTGCCAGGGGCATTGCTATCTTACACCCCGCACAAACGTAAACAGACAGCTGAACTACAAGGATTTATTTATTTATTCATTAATTCATTAATTCATTCAGTCATTCATTCAGATGGACAAGGACAAAGCTCAATAAATGTATTGTGTCAAACAGCACTCAGCTAATTCGCCCATTAAGTCAAATAGTTTAGAAAGCAAACATTTCCATATTTTGCTATACCTATTTCAACAATATATTTTCACCTGCACAGGCAAACACATACATACGCATGCATGCACACACACACACACACGCATGCATGCACGCAGGCACACACTTAAATATTAAATTTCTTTTGTGAATAGAATACATACAGTAATTAATGGTTAAAGGACTGTTTTTCTGTCAGCCTCTTGTTGATATTAAATTAAAACAAAGAAAGATGAATCAGAATCTTGGCTATCCAAGATGTTATACACGACAGAAACAATGACACGAACAATGAAGTTGCTCCACCTGTCAGCGACCGATCTTTTAAAGACGATCCGACATCCGTGATCCTGTCCTGTTCATTGAGATTAATTTGGCAGTATGATTATAATTATTCCTAATTTGTTTTGCTATTAATGTGTGTGTGAAAGTCTTTAGGTCTATTTTCTTGAAAGTTGTTTGTCTGATCGCTGATCTGGTTTTGATTTCTTTTGTCTGAGTTAACTGTCGCAGGGAATGTGTTGCTTTCGCTCGTCCATTACGACACTGGATGTGATAAAAACAACATTGTGTCTGTGGTTTTCATTCATTATTTCCTGATACAGGTAAGAAAAGCGATTATAATACATTTCATGATTTATTTACGTTTTCTGTGTGTTAAAAGAAAAGTCGAAAGTAGAATACTGATTTCTGTAACAACTTTAAAAGAGAATAATAAGTTCAGTTATATGTAAATGTTACGCTAATCGTAGCTTCCTTGCTAGCTCTGCAGCGGAGCGAAACGGCATTGTTTTATAGACACATTTGTGTTGTTACTGTACAATGCTAGGCATTTGATGAATATGTATAGTATGTAAATGTGTATTATGTTGTTATATTGTCAGCTGTGTGGTTTTGACATGACAGTTGTGACAGAAATTGTGTTTCATTTTTTAAAAAAATACATTACGACAGTGGACGTGATAAAAACAACATTGTGTCTGTGGTTTTCATTCATTATTCCCCGATACAGGGGTGTAACACTGACTATCTAATTACTAAGTGAAAATAACTCAAATATCTCTAAACCAAAAACTAACTATCTACACTCGGGACAAAACCTATAATGGGTGCGATTGAACGGAAATCAGTATTTAAAACTTACCCTAGCCCAAATCTGATTATGAAGGTTACAATGCCAATGGTGTCTGCCGCCATTAGCAGCGCACACCAGCTTATATAATAGTGGTCACGTCAGGATTGGTGGATCCCCACACTGACCAGCAGCACCAATCCTCCGTCATCAGGGTTCCGTTCGGCTCGAAAGGACATGCCCTCTGGAGACCTGACCGATGTAACTCAAAAGGCCATTAGATGCACAAACATAGACACTCACACTTACACACGCACACAGCGTGGCTCAGGGCTGTAACAATGGTGTGTGTGATTCTAGAGACATTTGTAAGCATGTTGGCCAGCTCAAGGCGTATCATATGGTTCAGGCTGTTTTACGTTTGCGCCTTTCGTTTTGACCAGGTTTTGGCTGGTCTAAGCGCAAGGCGCTTTGGACTTCAGAGCACCGGGTACAAGATAGCAAATGCGCTGAGCCAGACCTCTATTCTGACTTCACTCTCAAACCTCCTGCCCACAGACTTGGCGCAAGTACATTTGCTATTGTGCACTGGTGGCAAAAAATGACATTGGCACCAGGTGTACGATAGGGCCCGGGGTGTTGATCCTTCTACTTGAAACCACTCTTGTAGGTCAGGCTGGAGTGTAACTGCTGCACCTTGTGGTCTTACATATACATCTGGGATGAGAGCATAGTGTTCCTCTTTGTTTATCAGCTCATCCCAGCATGTTTCATATTCTTTGAGGCTTTGGTCTTGGTCATATATGAGGATGCAATGGGCCAGCAATGTAGGTTCAGCAACCCATTCACATGTGTTGCTATCGAGTGCTCTCACACTTTCTATTCTTGGGGGGTAATGATCAACCAAGGGTCAGTGCTAGGTTGATGTCCTGGCTGCCCACATCCTCAGCACCCCTGCCACCTCTTCAGCTGAGGGGTTGTTCAGTTGTGGGGTAGACTAAGAACATTTGAACTAAGGCCCATAGAGACCTCTCCATCCCCCTTGACTGGGTGGTCCTTCATGCCATACCAGTTGTTCCCTTCCTGGGTTGCTTGGACAGTAACCTCCTTCTGCTTGACAACAATGTACAAAGATAAGTGGCACTGGTGTGGCTGTTAAGTTAGCTGGCTGTTCTGGCCTTTGGGGTGCTTGAGCAGGTGTTGGCTTGGATTTAACTGCAACAACAGGGAATGCCTGAAGCTAAGTCACTGCAACCAATGGGGCTTGAGTTTGCTGGCTATTTGCTTGACTCCACTTCTTTTTGCTTTGCTTTTCTGCATTGTTGCACATAATGAACAGCATGCTCTAAAAAAAGAAGTGGTTAGTGAGAAGTTTTTGGCACTCTGATTTTGATGGCTTCTTCCCTTCTAGCTTGTTGGATCCATCTTTTCTTAATGCACCTCATGCTCAGACTATGTGCATAAGGATGGTTGTTATATCTCGTGGTGCAGTCTCTTTTTAGATGTACTTTATTCAAACTTTGTAATCAACTTCTCTGCACCATCTACCATGTTGGGCAACCTGCCAGCTAGGCCAACCATGTCCATAAAAAACCTAGGCTTATATTGAGTCAGTCCATTGGTTTTAGTCATTATTGGACACATTGTTCCCCCAAGTAACTTTCCACTTCTCAGCAACATGCAGTGACGTGGCGTTGGCTCTAGGGTTAGGTAGGCAGGCAGTTGCAAATCAAATCACACGCCACACAGAACACATTGTGACCAACAGATCGTCAAGGTGACGAAAAGGTGATGGGAAGCACACTAGTAACTCAAAGTGACTCAAAGTACAAGAGCTTTTGTTTGGGCAGAGACTACAAAGTTAGCTTGAAAGATTAAACTTCTGACTGTTAACTCTAAGGACCACTGAATCATTTTATGCTTAAGTTTGTATGCTGTTGTTGCTGGTTTTATTAAGAGCTGCTTTTGTTTTATGCAAGGCACTGTTGTAAGACACACATAGTGCTGCTATTCACCTCATGGGCAACATGCATTTGTTGACAAGCAGAGGGATGCAAAGTCGTCAAAGAGATTGTGAAAAGCAAAAGAATTATGTCGACTGAAAATGTACAGTAATTTTACTAGAATTTTTTCAAATATGACTCTTAGCATCTAACCGTACAGCTCAGTGCTTGTAAACTGTCTGCATGTGGCGTATATGCATAACATTAAGTGTGTTCAACTTTTGCCATGATGTCTGTGGGTCTTGGCTAAGCAGCCAATGTTACATAGGAGAGGGTAATTTATTACATGCTAACATTAGCCAAGATGTGTTTGTAAGGAACCAAACTTAAAATACTAACTAGAAGTTTGAGAAGAAAGAGACGACTTTTTGGCACAAAGTGGATTATTTTATTTCTTTTTGTATGAGAGCCTGAGATATAACTTGTATTAGATGACTTTTGGCACCTGGTTAAGCTGCCTAAGATGTGACAATATGCATACTGATAACACTACAGCCTTGTTCTTCTCCTAGCTAGTGGGGTAGAAGCTTATTAACTGATGCAGTCTACACATGCCTACAGCATGCATGCTAATTCAGCAAAGTTAAGTACTGAAAACTCGCTCTAAACTTGCTCACTCACACTCGTGTCGAGGTAGCAGGTAGACTATCCATTAGGATAATACAGTTTGTTCAACTTTGATGTGGGCCATCTTGTGTGTATTTCAAAAGACCATGTAGAGCCAGCCGTGTTGAAACCATTGTCTGGTTCAAACCCTCAAACCTCCTCCACCAGCCAAAACCTGGTCTAAACAAAAGGCACAAACGTAAAACAGCCTGTATCTTAAGTTGGCCAGTGTACTCACACACTTCTCCACAATGAAACACACTAAAACAATTTCTGTTTTTGCCTCTCAGCAGTGTAAGATATTGAAAATATGTTAGATCAAAAAGTATAAATTTTTAAGTAAACAGCATGCGTGTGGGAGTGTGTGTCTCTCGCTTTTGGCCAAGACGCACACACACACCTTTCATTCATGTGAATGACTGAATGATTAAATAAATAAATAAATTCTTGTAGTTTAGCCGTCTGTTTACGTTTGCGTTGGGTGTAGGATAGCAATACGTCTGAGCAACTGCCACACTGCACAGCCAGTCTTTAAAGGAAATGAGCGCAGATTCTCTGCTTGGTGCATTTATTTTTGGCCAAGGAGACACCCATGAAACACCCATGAATTGATGAGGTGATTCTACACAGCTGATAGGACCATCTCCTTTGCGCCAGCGGGGCATTTGGCGGGGAAGAGCAGGATACCTCTGCTGCTCCTGGAAGAACACACAAAAGGTTGACCTAGACTCTCCTTTTGAATAAATTGAAACCCCTGCGCCATGTGCCCTGCGCTTGCGCTTGTGCCAGGAGCAAGTGTAAGATAGGGCCCATGGTGTTATGTATCCACAATCACATTACAACAGTCCTTTTAGCCCCTTAAGAGTTACCTTTGAGTTTTAGAATTGATTTTAAGATTTTACTGTTTGTTTTTAAAGCCTTGAATTGTTGGCTTTGCTTATAAATGTGATTTCTTAAGTTCATATGAGCCTGACCACTGCCTGAGATCCTCTGACACGCTTCTCCTGATGGTTACAAAATCTTGATTAGTTACAAGAGATAATCTAGCCTTTGCCATTTGGGCCCGCATCTTTGGAACTCAGGAAAGAAAAATACACCCATACAACACCAACCAAGGTGATGGTTTCAGAATATCATAGTACTCAAAAGTAGGAGCATGCCCATCATGTGTGAGACCACATGTTTTATGTTGCAATAAACCTCACTCATATCAGTCTCAAAAGAGAATGATGTGTTGTGTTATTTTAGGACCTCAGAGAACCAATTAAACATTATTAAGTGTGGATAAAGAGATGACATTATCTGACTCTTAGACAGTTTTGCTCACATTAGCCTAGGTCAAAACATACTGGAAATCTGGTACAAATTTAGCAGGCTCAGTGCTAGCTAACTGGAGTGCAGACTTGAGAGGCAAAGAAAGCCTGCAAAGAAAGCTGGTTGCCTGCAGGCTCTGAGATTAGCAGTGTTAATAAAATCCAATGAACTCTAAAAAATCTTTTTTTCAATCGCAGCTGAGAGGACTCTTTTAGAGTATGAAGGTAATTACATAAATTACAAAGTTCCTGCTCAAAAAGTTTGTCTGTTGAACTCAAGTTTGACAAGTTTGTCCTGTTAAGAACTGTGTTTGCAGAGAAACAAGGAGCTCAAAGAATTGGACCTAAATGCAGGCAAAGGATGTAGGAGCAAAGCAAAAACAATACAACAGCAAAGTAAAAACTAAACTTGAGGCCTTTTGTGGGTGATAGAGTGAGACAGATTGAACACATCTGTCAGAGATAATGATCAAGAGACACTACCACAGGAGATGTGAACTCACACCTGTGCACAATTGTATGGGCAGGAAATTGTGTATTAAAGGGATAGTTCGGCCAAAATGGAAATTTCACCCATTTCCTACTCACAACTATGTCAATGGAGGCTCTGGTGACATTTTCTAATCCACATAGTTCTTCTGGAGTTCCACTGAGGGAGAGAATTTCATACCATGCCAATACAATGGAAACCAATGGTGGCCACGGACTCAAATGGAAAAAAACGACAGAGAGAAACATAACATGCCCTCATACTGCTTGTGTGGTGTCAATGTTGTGTCCCTGGATCTTAAATCGAGGAAATAGTAAGTGGGACAAACAAATGAAAACAGACAAAGAAGTTCTCATCTTCACTCGTTTAACAAGTGACATAAACAACACAAACAATATGTATAGTGTTATTTCACAGACATATAATACAAAAACAATAGTGGCTAACTTGGATATGAATAACGGCGAGACCACATGATCTCCGGCGGCCGCTAGCGAACACAACAGAACTAGCTATAAACTTTAAGCACAGCAAGACAAAAACGTCATTTTTCCTTCCCACGAAGCCCAAGCCACACAGTCAAAATTGTTACAAACATATATTCATTACTTTCAAGGTGATGGTGTACAGTAATTACCTTAAATCGAGGAAATAGTAAGTGGGACAAACGAATGAAAACAGACAACGAAGCTCTCATCTTCACTTGTTTAACAAGTGAGGAAAGGAGCGCAATCCCCCCTACTGGATCCCCGAGGCATTACTAGCAGATCACCGAACATTTGATCCACACTTAACAGCAACTGGCTTCTCACACACTGTTACATCAACATAGTGTCTGGAAGAATCAACCATCCAATTATACTAAAAATGACGATGTTAATACTGTGTTTTTTAGCCAAAATGTCCACTGTAGCCTCCTATGAGCCTTGTTCATGTTAGTGCGCACAGAGTTCACTAGCCATGAGATCACAAGAAAGCAACATAGCTGCAGCAGTGTGTCTTGTGTCTTGCCAGAGCTTTTGATTTATGTTTTTTCATTTTTAATAGCATTATATTTGCTTGAAAAATTGAAGCAGATTGGTATAAATACCTTATTTTTTTGACAACTGAAGATCAGCTAATTATCTAATTGATCTTCACCAAGTTTTATGATAAAAGTTTTATAACAAAAGTACTTTTTCTTTCAAATAATTAAGAAAAATTCACAAAATTTGACATTTTTATAAAAATAAAGAAGCAGCCAAAACAGAGCATTTAAGCTAGGGACAAATACATTTTAGTAGTTATAGTAGCTGCTGGTAGTTTTTGTTTATGCGGCCTGCTGCTACAATTACATTTCTTTTTAAATAAATGTTTTTGATTTGTGTAAATAAAAATCCCAACATCTGATGACTAATAACATTATCCCAGGTTGAAGCACAAACATAAAACAACAGATATCTAAAAAGTGCAATGTAGAATCATGGCTAAAAATCTGAATGTCTACACTAAAATGTCAATTTGTGCCTCTACCCAACAAAGAGACCCCACCATTTCTGTGTGAAGCAAGAACACTTAAATTGACAAAACAGTGTGCATTGAAAAGGGTCCTTGGTAATGGTTATTTTAAAGAGTCCCTGAGTGTTGATTATGTTCTTTCATTGCATTATTCTGGCTTTAAGAAGCAATCAGATTGTCTTTTTTATTTTGTATATTCATTGTCTGAATTTTGCTAACTACTCCAAAAAAGCTCTTAAACCCAGATTATGTTTAAGAATCATGTTTTAAAAGAACGTCATTGCTTTCTGTAATACCAGTGCATGGAAATGATGGTACGGTAAAGATTGAGATTATTGCTCATTTGAAAGCAAATAAGCAAACATGGTCTATAATGAGACATGAACCGCTGGTCATCAATACTGCATAGGGGGACTACGGGATACTGATCAGTCTTGTGTCAAAGAAAAAACTTCTGGTAATAAATATCGAAATAAAAATGACTAAATTTAAGTGAGTAACAAATTCTTTCACAAAGTAGTTCATGAAATAACATTTGATTTATTTTCCAGGGTGTTGTCCTGTAAATTACATCTGAACTGTTGAGTTCCCAGTGAATCTATAAAGTATTGATTTTAAAAGGATTTTGAAACTTTCATATTTGATTTTTATTATTGTATTAGGTTTTTATCACATTGTTTCTTCTCACATTTCTGTGCTTTGGCCAAGTATGTCCCTTGCCCTGCAGTATCTCTGTAGTAAATGGTCAAATTAAAGTCATATGCTCTGTGTACTTCTTGCTTGCTACTTAGTGTACTTCTTGCTTGCTACTTAGTGCAAACCATCTAACATTTTAATGCATTGTTGTCATTTATCTGTCCAGTGTTTGGTTCTTCAGAAAATTCTTAAGGGGTTGATATGCACACCTGCGAAGTTCAGTGATGGGACTAAATGGCGGTGGTGAAAATTAGCCACCTTCCAGACAGGTACCAGGGGTCAAAGATGATTAACCCTGGAAACTGTGGAATAGATCACAGTGTGCAGGTGGGTAGAGGGTAACTGACAATTTATCTAATTCTCAACTGGAACTATAAAATGAAACTGACTCAAGCCTCAGGGCAAGTGAGCGCCCCTCATGTAATTTATGGAAAGGATGTGAGCTCTGGTAGTTCAAACTGTTGGTCCTGTCACACAATGACAAATATCCATCAGACAGGTATGTTTTTTTTAAAGTAAAATGAGAAGTGAAAAGAATGGTAAATGGACTGTGCTTATTTAACTACACAAAGCACTTCACAACACAAGTCAGCATTCACCCATTTATATGCACATTCACACACTAATGCCAGGTGGTTTCTCTACAAAGTGCCTACCTGGTTGTCAAGAACTCATACACACATACTCACACACTGCTGGCACAGCCACCAGGAGCAGTTTAGGATTCAGTATCTTGCCCAAGGATACTTTGAAATGAGAACTGGAGGAACCAGGGATTGAACTACTGACCTTTAAATTAGTGCATGACTCGCTCTATCTCCTGAGCCTCAGCCTCCTCTCTTATATCTTCATAGAGTAAAAATGTATTTTTACTCTTTAACAATATACTATGTAATGTAAAAAATACACAAAATAAAAAATAATGTAAAAATTTACTCATAGTTTTTACTGGGTAAAAATGTAAGATGTATCAAGTATTTAAGGTAAAAGTGCTGAATGCTAAATGGGTATCTGTGTCAGTGATAAATTAATAGACGGTATTTTACTGTTGTAGCTGGTCGAAGTGAGGATAATTTTTAACAATTTTATTTCTTGTTAAATAGTTTCATCCATACCAATGCACTATATAGATAAAACCATTGTGCTTTGTCTGTGAAATCTGTAAATAGTAACAAATATGAACCAGTAGTAAGTATGTTTCCTCTGAAATGTCATGCAGTCAAAAGATGCAGTAGAAATACTTAGGTGCTAGAATCTCAAAACCGACTGCTAACCCTAGTTTGGAACGTTTCTTGTTTGTAAACCACAGCTGGTGAACCTTGTGTCCTGGCTTCTGCAAACTTAACTCATTCTGGCCTCAGTAATGAGTCAGCTCTTAAGTTGCTGCCGTTAAAAGGACTGCAGCGCAATGGTCTACATTAAGCAGTACTGCAGGGAAGGATATATCAAGCAGTGTCCCCTGCTCTGCGGGGTTGAGGAAAAAGATCACGGAGCAAAGACTGGGTCATCTGCCCTTTCTCCTTTCACATTGCATTAAAGCATTATAAAAGATTCACTAAAGGCACAAAAGAGAAAACAAAAATGAGCTGAAATCCACCACTTGCAGCTAGTTTTCAGTCTGAAGAAAGAAGTGGTGAAACATAACAATAACATAAAGAGAAGGAGAAAGTGTTAGTGTGGTAAACTTCCAGTTCCAACTATTGCAGCCATACCCGTGAGGACCCCGACAAAAAACACAACTTGCATGGCCAGGACTGCTCGGCTTGTCTGGCAGAACTTCAGGACACCTGGGATAATTTGTTTTTGGAATGTCATCATGTGAGTAGAGCAAAAAGAGCCTTTTCAAACCACACCTTACTGTGAAATCTGACCTTAATCAGAGTTCTGGTTTTCAATTGGATGAGACCCACAGGAACTATGATGTCATCAGATCAATCCAAGACATAGAAGTCAAAGAAGCAGTCCAGCCTGAACTTCGTCTGTACACCTCAAAAAGCTGCAGCTTACTGGACTTAGGAGCCACACAAACCTGCAGTACTAGACTTTACAACAGGGGTCACCAACTATATTTGTCAGAGGGCCAGAATCTTATCGGACAGTCACTTTGGGGGCCGGACCCTCAAATAAAAATTAAATAAAAATCAAATTTTGGCATAACATTATTATTTAATGTTTATTGTTTATATTTTTTTCATTTCATGACAAACTAAAGGCATTTTTAGACTTTATGCGTCAGGCTCCTATCACCTATACCACAGTCAACCACCAGGAGTGATAGAGATATTTTGCCTCAACTCAATTCAAGTCAACTTTATTTACAGAGCACTTGAAAAAAAAAAAACAATGCGGAAGTGAAAGGAAAAGGCCTCTTAACACAGGTAAAATGGCACTCTCAAAGGCCATGAAATGAAAAGTTGATATGGAAAACAGATCCTTTAAAGGGGCCATATGATGAAAATTCACTTTATAATGGTTTTCTAACAATAATATGCATCCCCATTCTATCTACAAACCCCCCTGAAATTAGAAAATTATATCCTCTCCCTCTCTTGCTTGCTCCACTTTTCAGAAAATGTTCGCTCAAACAGGCGGATTGGAACAAGTGCATTTCATGACATCATGAGATGACATAACTCCTCCCCTCCAGGTTGGTGACCCTGCCCAAGCAATGTTTGTTCTGCCCCCTTAAAAAAAATTTCCACTCAGACGCCATTTTTCCCCCTCGCAAACGCTGGTTTGGAATGGTGAAGGTACGAACAAAGCGCGGCAGTTGCTCTGTTGATGGCTGCACGAAGCAGCACAGAAGTCTGTTTTCACCTCCCTCTTCGTCTGAGGCTTTGAAGGCCCAGTGGATTAATTTCACTTTCGATGCAAATGTACCCACAACAGCTCCTAAAATGTTGTGTGTGTGTGCTCACCACTTCACTGCCGACTGCTTTCTCAACGAGGCCCAGTACAAAGCAGGATTCGCTAAGAATCTGAAGCTGAAGTCTGGATCGGTACCAACTGTCCGTGACTCAACTAACGTGGGAGCTGTAAGTTTTACTGTTTTATGCTGCTTTACTATATATGGCCTACCTAGCGCCATAGCCTGTTGGCTTTTTAGCGTGGCAGCTAACGTAAGTTAGTGTTGGTAACATAGCTTCATTATACTACGTTAATACCAAGGGGCAAACTCCCCACTTCCGCATTGAAGCCAACCAGGAAGTACAAAAACTTGCAATTCCTCAACTGACCGCTTGAGGCT
>JAPZDZ010034732.1:0-12297 GCA_029783805.1 Acanthurus tennentii
CAATAGATTAATAGATAAGCCATGCAAAGTCAATACAGGGTTTTAAATAGAGAGCAGAGGAAAAGTGGCTAAAAAATGAAAATCACAAAGTACATTAAGTCTGTGAGTTAATCATATTATGTCGGAATAGAATAAAATGTCCACATTAGGTCTGGTACAACTCAGCTCATTTTTGATTTCGTAAAAGGCGATATTTACAGGTGCTGATCAAAATACCTCCGTACACAACTGGATAAACTTAGAATGAATCATATCAATGAAACATGTAATATACTGCTTAGGGATGCAAATCACCAGTATCGTGACGGTACGATACTATATCGATTCTTTGGACAACAATATGATATTTCCCGATATCACAAAGTCTGCCACAATTCGGTCTCAATTTGATTCGATTCAGGGGCCTTCGATCAATTTAAGACGATATTATGTACACATTTAACACAATCAGTTACATTTCACCTAAAGAAAAAATAGAAAGCAATTTTGATGTTTTGACAATTTTATTGCTGAAACATTTCAGACATTTAAATGAAAATCATTCTTTCTAACAAAAAGAAAACAGACCTTTCATGTTATCAGTTAACACTGAAGGTCACTTATTACCTTTATGAACATAATTAATATACACACATTTTTGTGGAAAGAAGTCTGTCAGAGGTGTTGAGCAGGCAGCAGGATCTATGGCAATGCTAACGCTAGCACGACGTTCAATGCCGTGTTTTGTTAATATTTTATCTCATAACGACATTTCTTGCATATTGCGCGTGTTTTGTCTGTTGACCCGTCTTTGCTGCGTAATCCAAAATATTGCCACACAGCTGACTTATTCCCAAGAGGGGGGTGAATCTCGTCATCCTCTTTACCTTGGCTGCTTGCCGCTTGCATTGTTTGAAACTTCAGAACGAGGCGCAATTGGGCGGAAACTGTGAAACAGGTATGTGGTCGGAATTTTCAAAATAAAGGCTTATCTTAAAGATGACGATAATGATCGATGTTTTGAGTTTCAATCGATTTGATTGGATTGTTGCTTAACTAATTGATATATTGTTCAGACTGATGAATTGTTACACCCGTAATACTGCTGAGGAACATGTGTAAGTCGATGCTTTCTGATTTGAAGCAAGTAAAAAAAAATGCGGCCTGCTTACAAATGTTCTCCAGTTACAGCTTAAAAGTGCATTGTGTTTGTGAAATAGAATTGAGGTCAAAAAGGCAGTGACAGAATATGTTTGATCAACACTGCCTCTTTGACGGTTTGAGCTGAGTTTTGTGAGCCTGTTGAGTTGCACTGGTACATCTGATGAGATCAGTAAAACATGTGACACCCAGCTTTTCAGATCTAGACTGGTAACACTCTTTTGTTTAATACAGTCATTTTATTAAACCGGGTCCCATGTGAGGTAAACGGATGTGATTGGCCTGACATGGACCCGGTTGGGTAGAAATGTGTTTGAACAGGAATGAGGCCAGACCCCTTTGCCAGAGAGAATAAACCATTAACTTAGCAGTTTGGTCTGGTTCCCAGGCTCAGCAGCCATTTGTTGCCACTTCATTTGAGTAGTTTAAAAACCAGCTTTGACTTGAACTTTTGCAAGATCGGCAATCTGCTTCCAGAGGGCTGCAACTGACAACTGTTTTCATCATTGATTAGCATTTAGTTATTTTTTTTAGTAATCTTATTGTTTTGATTGTAAAAGTCAACGTTTAAGATTATAAAATGGTCATTTTACAACAAAAGATTGTAAAAATGATTACATTTGAAGTTCCCCTATGCTACTATGAACCCAAAAGATTACATAAATGTATAAATAATATATAAGTTAATTAAAACATAGACAAAAAAATACCTTTTGCGTCTGATTGCTTAGGACAGGGTGATAAATCTCACAGCTCCAAGATAGAAGCTAACGGTTTGTCTGGTGTTACGGTAGCAAATTCCCTTTGCATCTCTTTTCAAACAGAAACAGGATGAACAGGCTGCAGCTGGGGGGGCTCTGTCTTTTAATATCCTGTGGGCTCTGCACAGGTACCTCACCTCACTGACATCACTGATGCTGGGGAAATAGAAACCAGTAATGTTATTGGAGGTCTTATTTACCCACTGCAGACCCCTCCTGTCATGTCAGAAAATGTAAAAAAATGTCCATTCCAAGTCCTATAGGATGTTGTCAAAAGCCTTATTTTGTCCAAGCTACAGTTCAGCACCCAGAAATGTTAAGTTTACAATGATGTTTACAGAGTGAAAGCACCAGCTCCTCATACTGGAGAAAGATAACTTCAACAAATAATGAAACATCAAAAGCCCAGTTAACATCCTGCACTATGTTTAGTAACATAGTGCTGTAGTTTAGAGAAATGACCCTCTGGTGACTCTCTTTATTAGAGGATGAAAGTTCTTCTTTCATTAAGATGCACTAATACCAGAGGAACTCCACACTAAAAAATTGATCTCCTCTGTACAGACAATCACGTAGATTCCTGTGGCCATATGAAGAAAAATGAAGGCATTCATGAATGAGATTTATTCCTCTGCAGTGGCAGTAAATACAACACATGGACCCGCCCATAACTGTGCTGTATTCAGAGTTGAACGGTGCTGTGGTCATAGACTTACACAACCCCCCCCCACCCCCACCACCTCCACACACACACACACACTGATGAAACAATTGTATAAACAATATTTGTTATATATTTTATATATTATAATATTTTAATATATTTTATTTATATCATATTTTCCTCTGTGCTGGCTTTTATTACAAAATATGTAAACATGCATCAGTTCATGCTGTTAAACACCACATTGTCAGTATCGATTGGAAGAAATCCACTAAGCAGAGTGTTGGACTCTGTCACAAAATAATTAATCATAAAACCTTTATAAAAGAAAATATATTTATATATTTACACTTGTACACTGTTGCCACCCACATCATCATTTGACTTTTGACTTTATGTTTTCCCATCCACATTTTGCCTTGAAAAGCAAAAGGTCTAAGATGCAACAGCATTTCCATTTAAATGAGATACCCTGCAGGCATTTCTTTCCTTACTTATTTCACACTTTCTTATATTTTCAGCGCACAGTGGTGCAGAGGCTACTCTAAGATAAGCTTTTCTTACTGTTTGTGAGGGATATGAGAAGATTTATAAGAACCAATTTTAAATAGTGTAATATGATTATGTAAGTATGTGATAAACCAAATATAAATACGACGAGGAAATTTCTGGCACCAAAATGCAGCTATTAACACATGAAATCAGCCGCTGTTTCAAATCTGTGGGTTTTGCTGGGACAGTGTGAGAGAGAAAGAGGACTGCAGACGCCCTGCAAGGCTGAAGAAAACCTTTATCACATCTGAATGTTTGAGTAAAATGATCATGAAATATATATCTTACTTTTTTCTGAAAATTCTCTTGAGGAGACACGGGAACTCCTTGTGAATTGAAGATAAGTGCAGGAGGGCAGTGCTCTGGTGTTTAGAGTTCATTGTTGACATTAGAAATAGTAAATTTGTATGAACTCAGCTGATTTGAACAGTGGACAGTCTGGACAAACACAGCAAAGTCACCTTGAGGTGCCATGATAAGCTACAAAGTCAGAGTTGACACATCAGTGGATGTCCAGTTCACTATCAGCTGTGTGTGTTTGAGTTTGGGTGGATTTGTATTTGCTCTGAGATTTTCCATGTTTAAAGCTGCTTTTAACTGAAACATCTTTCTGATAGTGGTGATCTTGTTGTGTCAACTGTGGCCTGAAAATGATCCAGACGCAAGAATCAACAACAACAATCAGTCACATTTACCTCAGCTGGTGAAAAGCTTCTGTGCAGCTTCCTGCTTTTTAATGCCCTTCACCTTGACTGAATGATGTGTCTGCACTATTCCTGTGATACTCACAGAGCTGCCTGAGTGTTTCTGCTTAATTGTTTGCAAGGCTGTGTGTGTGTGTGTGTGTGTCTCTCTCTTTCTCTTACTCTAGTAGATGTCAATAATCAATAATAGTGAGCTAAAGAGAGAGGGCCAGTGGCAAAATAGCCGGAGACTTATTGTCTTACACTTAGTAATTTTCTGTCCTTGTGTATCAAAATATTAAATACTGCAGTAATAACAAATAATTTTATGGAAATTGCTCATCTATCAATCTATCGATCCATCGATCTATATATTGACATTAATAAGTCATTACTAAATTTTCCCTTTTTAATCTTATTATATGAATTAAATCCAAAGTAAACAATGCTGACTTGGATCCTTTTTATTAATTTCGATTTATTTTACTTTAAAAAAAAAAAGAACTGTTTAAAAAATCAGTTTATCAGTGCTCTCTGGTGGACAAACTAGGGACACTGTTTTTACAATAACCTCAAACCAGATTTGGCGTTTCTCAGCATTACAGCAATTCCTTGTTATTTATTGGCTGATGGCACAGGTACCAGTGAATCTTCAATAAACTATTATCTGCTGTCTTAAGTCTAGCGGTTTTATAGACAAAATCTTTTGAATACGAAGTTATATATCACATCATTGACATATACTGTTATGTGTTAAGTTTTTAGAGGCTTCAGTTTTTGAGTATTCCAGGCCTAAAAATCCACTAAAAGGCCAAAATACTTGATCAAATAAATGCAAAAATCACTCAATTCCATTCATTTGAAGTTCAGATCCAAACATATAGGTAATTACCTTTTAAATGCCCTTATTGTATAACCGTCCTTAAAATCCTGCACCCAGTGCCTCGTTTAGTGTCTGTTTTGGCTGACTGCAGCAATAAACAAGCTGAGATATGGTGTGATGCTGATCCCTTCCTCTTCAGATCAGTTCATCACCCAGAGATCTTTGCAGCAGTCTGTGTCATCATCATGTTTTGGTTTGACAGAATGATCTGTGGTGTGGTTGGTCTTTTTTTGCCGCCTTACTGACAGTTTCAGTGTTAATGTATTTATACTATGTCATCAGCACATTTTCCACCGTAGAATATCCATGATGATTAGTCACCAGTAGGCCTCTGTGCAAGCATGAATGATTCGAGGTTAACATGAGGGCGCTATAAAACATTTCACTTGTTTAAACAGGGTTAGGGTTAGGGTTACAATTAAATGTAAAGTAAGCGAGTGATGAAGTGGCTGGTTGGTCGAGGGTTGGAGTTTTTTTACATAGGCCATTGCTCTTTTAAAAATAAATAGGCATGCACTTGCCTGCACTCTAACAGCTTAAAACTTCAAGCTAATACCCACCTAATATGTGGGTCCCAGCCTGTGGGTCTCATCTTGTTTATCAATTGAGCTGAGAATGGACAGTCATCTGCCAATGGAAAGTCATCTTTTGTTTGGCTAGTTAAATGAACTGTAGGGTCCATGGCTTAAAAGGCACAGAATTTGGAGTTATGGTTGACAACTAGCGTTCTGTTTCATATGGATTTCTTCTTCTAGGGCAATCACTGCCCACAAACAGAAATACACACTCTTCATGAGAAACCTGTAAGAAGTCTATACCTCACCAATGTGTCCCAGTGCAGTGCAGTGCATTACAGTTTATCATATTTTCACAGAAACACCTGATAATCCTCATGAGGTAAGGGAAAGGGAAAATAAAACTAAAAAACAACATGAGACCTCCTGCTATAAGAAACTGAGAAACAGGATTAGCATTGTAACAGTTCAGCAGAGAGCAGAGAAGAAACATGAACGAGAGCATATAGTTAGAGCTCCCTAAAAAAACAACAGTCTAATGTGTTTGTAACGATCCTGCATCACAGTGGACATCAAAACACAAGTTTGTTAAGGTCAAGACAGCCGTTTACATGATTGATTTTTTGTAAACAAGTTAAAGACATGGCATCCCTCAACCCTTTCTTGTGAAATCCCTGAACTGTACAAGATTCCTCTGCAGCTTTCACCTCAGTTCATCAGCCCAGAGTTACAGTTGCTGTCCCCTTAGCCTGCCTACCGACTAATTGCTGTTAGTTCACTGTTAATGGAGTGTAATTAAACAGACGCTTGGCAATGTTTAGCGGCTGATGGAGTTGATCAGCGCTGCTCTTGGCAGGCGAGGCGCGACGGTCCCCGCACTGACAGATTGGAAGGCAAGATGGAAGGTGCTTTGATGCACCAAACACTGGTTATCAGCGGGCATAACAGCACTCTGTCACGAGACGAGCTAGCACTCACACACAAACACACACACACAGACATGTCCTTGCATATCGCACAAGCATTTTCCCTAAGAGGCACTTAGCATTTTTCTTGCGAGCTGCTCCTGAGTGAGTGCATATAAGCAGGTGTGAGGTACACTCACAACACATTTAACACACCGACCCTCACACACACAATGAGGGTAGAGAGAAACAGGTGGGCTCTGCTCTAAGTTCTGCCCGAGTAACTCATGCTACTCTTCATATGGCTGTGATGAAAAGTTGCACTGATGCTAATGAAGCCTGATCCTCTGCAACCAATCAAAGCATGACTGATTAATCAAAAGACTCCAATTCTTTCTTCTCCTTCCATCTTTTTTTCTCAGTTTCTTTAGATTTTATGTAAATGTAAAATTTAATGTTGTTTGAAAAGTGTGGACTCTGCAATTTACCTGCCCGCATATGAACATAAAGCAGTTGTGCATAGAACTGTGTGATATGCAAAACCAATATCACTATTTTTTACCAAGTAACTTGTTATCAGTACTGCAATATCACAATTGCATCGTACTCCAAGATGATAATCCATTAGCATTTCTAGTTCAAGCCCTGCCTTGTTTGATGCCTTTGTGGTGTAAACAGAAACCATTAACTACAGAGATTATGTAGTTTACAGAACACAATGTGCAGCAGCTCCTGTTGGTTTTAGATTAAAACTAGGGTAAAGCAATATACAAATATTTGAGTACAAAGTGGAAAACATATATTTTGTGTTGTGAGTGTTTTGTTAACAGTGTTTTTTTATTAACCTTTTTGCATCGGTACTTCAACTGATTGCTGTTTACACACTTGGTTAAGCAAAGCATTTCAGACTTGCTGGGCTTAAATATTAAGTAGCCTCAGTGAAACTGATCCTTATGCTCAGTCTAGATACAATCTTCTTAAGTTGAGTGGAAAGAGATCTTAATATGGAAGAGATGTTTTTATCTAATAGATGTGACACACATCAGCACTCTAACTGCAACCCACTTCACTGATTTAAGTGAGAGACATTTGAAACAAATTGTGTTAAATGTCAGTGTTTTATAATTCAACACTACTACTCAAACTGGGGCTTTGTGTGTGTGTGTGTGTGTTTGTGCGTGTGTTTGTGTGTGTGTGTTTGAGAAATATCTGGTCCAGTTCTTGTAGTCGTTCCAAGAGCAAGACCCACAATGTGTCTATCTCTTGAACTTTCTGGAGAGCTGTAGCATTGCTAAGTGTGTGTGTGTGTGTGTGTGTATGCGTGTATGTACGTGTCTGTTAGGCTTTAATGTATATATGTGTGTGGTTGAATGGATGGATGGGGTAATGTAATGTGACAGCAGGGAGAAGAAGGAGAGATTAAAATCAAGAGTTGGCCGGCTCACTTTAAAGACTCAGCTTGTAAAGGACCAGTTCTTACACACATCAACAAATGATAAGAAAACCACACACGCCCACACACGCACGCAGACACCCACACAACCAAACACACACACACACCTGCTGTCATTTGATTCACTGAGCAAGCTCTGTCTTGTGTCCAAACATGCAGCCTTATCTGTGTTTTCGTTATGTATTAATACTAATAGATAGTGGTAGTGCCAAGACATGGTCACTGCCAACACGTGTGTGCGTGTGTTCGGAAATAACTGCACATATAAAACTTGTCAAATGGATTCCAAGAAAGAATGTCCTCTTCTTTTCTTTACTTTTCTGTCATGTATAAAGAAAAAGAAAACACACACCCTCACCTTACAATGGGTCATAACTCTGCTGTGGTTTTAACCTAAATCTTTTTGTGCTTTGCAGCTCATCTTGGCTCCTACTTGCACTGTTTCTGGATGTGGGCGCAACCTCTATAATCTCTACTTTTCCTAACTTCGAGTGTTTTCCCTCTTTTTTTCCCACCATTCCATAGTGTGCATTTGTTCCTTTGTTGCTGCTCATTTCTGTTTCTGCAAACAAATTCCACAACATTCTTTTTGCCCCTGAAAGAATGACTGCGTGCCTTTGAACACCCCTCTCCACTCTCACCACAACATACGATTAGTCTTCCTACACTCACAAAACGGGCGAGGGCATGGACACACTCGCTGCACCCAAAGCCATGGAGACACACACACACACACATGCAGAATGAGTGCAACATGCAGCATCAAAGACACACATTAAGCGCACACACTCTGACACTTTGTTTGAAGGTCTGCCCACTGGGTCCCAGTTGCAGTGTGAGTGTGTGACTGGATTGTTAACTGGTCTGTTCTGGAGTTGATCCACCTTTCACCCAACAATTTACTTCCCCCTTTTTCTCTTTTTTCTCTTCTCATCCTGTTTTCTCTCTTCTTCTCTTTTCATTAGTATCTAATCTTTCGCCCACATGGTTTCACTCGTGCCAGGAACTTGGTTCTAAGGCCAGTTTGTGAAACCTGAAGCATCCTCTCTTGCTTCTTATTACATAACAATGATAAAATATATGCTTCTGGATGCATCTTCCATAAGTTTACTTTCAGAAATAAGCATTTAGCAAGTTTCCATCTTAATGCCCCCATTCTTTTTACTGATTTAAAATAATTCCATAGAGATATAATAATACATGTTTTATTATGTTGTCTTTTTTTAAGTTTGACCAAAAAGCAAAAAAAGCAAATAGTATAGTGTACCTGTAACTGACATTCTTTCATGTTTTTATTGATTTCTTGATTGTTTTTTGAAATAAAGGTGACTTTTTAAAATTACTGCATCAAACCTCAACATATTTAATTGTCAGTGTATAAAACAGAGACAAACAGCATAACATTTTCCTTATCTTTCTAAATTATTAAAACAGTTTGACATCAAAATAAATGGCAGTTTGTTCTTTTAATTTGATAATCTGACATTGTTATTTGGGGAGCTGTTTATTTTGCACGAACTGTGCCCTGCGGATGTACCCATCCAGTTTACTTAATCTCAGTCACATAGAAGTGCTTTGCAGTAGCACTAGAAGATAATTTTATAGATGACAATCAAATAAATATGTCAAATGTCATTCTTGCTGTTGCACCAACCTCATTCATAATTGTGTCCATTTTGTCCAAGATGATGTTCATATTCTCAGTCCTGCCCTCAAAAGCCTGATAAAGAATCTTATCAGACCTCAGAAATATCTGTGATGTGGGCATCAGGTCAGAGATGGAAAACTTGGCTATGAACATTTTATCAATAATAAAACCTTTGGTGAAAAAATGCCTTTATCTCTAATGGTGATATCCATCTGGATGAACCTTGTCCTCATCATGTACAGAAACATTGATTTTCTCACAGATCTGCTTATTGTCACTTGAAGCCAGGAGTTTTTCGAATTTGATCAAAGAGCCAAATTAAATCCCATCAGACATATTGACTGGGAGTGTGTGCTGAAGGAGAAATACTGGACTGTGATATTTCCCAGTCATGTGATCTGACATGTATTGATGGTCTAGAATCAGCATACTGAAGCAGAGGCAGACGCTGTCAACAGCAAATCTCCTAATGCCTGCTGCTACTGTTACTGAATAGTGTTATCATGTACCCATTTCTGACCTGTCTGGCTCCAACACACAAAGACTGAGGTGTGTGTGCATGTGTGTGTGTGTGTGTGTGTGTGTGTGTGTGTGTGTGTGTGTGTGGTGATGTCAGATCCCCGGCATAGATTTGGCTTCGAGGATCAGAATCAGAGTGCAGAAGGCTGAGAACACATTTGGCATTCAAATCTCTGTTGAAAACCAAAGTGAGTGTGTTTGTGTGAGTGCTTGTGTGTGTTTGTGTGTGTGTGTCCTTTCAGACACTCAACAGATCATGTCTGCCTTCACCATTCACAGATCTCTTTTATATTTCGTATTCAACACTATCTCATGAGGATATAATCAAATACTTAAACCCAGATCGCCCAGACGTCCAGGCTGTTTATTTCACCTGATAGTGAGACTTTCACACAGCCCGGCCCTGTGAAACGTGTTCTGAATGTGTATGAAGCCTCCTCCTAGAATATTAACTTCTGCATCTCAAGCATCTTCTTCCCTTCCCTTCTGACTGCACATACAGAGATACCAAAGTGACAAAATTTTAATGGTTGATTAAATACAATTTTTTTTCACCTAGTTTGGTATTGTACACTCTAAAATTTCTTTGCTTGCATGCTAGTATAGACTCACTAAAGAACATTTTTCAGTTCATCAGTATCTCTTCAAAATTGACATTGAACTACGCCACGCAGCGGCATATAGCATTACACAGCACATACTAAAAAATGTATATATACATAAACAGAAGAAGTACACGACAAGAAGACTTATCACTTCTGTTAACTTTCTTCTTATGGGAGTAATTGATGTCATATTTGTTATTGAATGTATTATTATTCAAGTATTCTGTTAACTGTTCACATTTTTTCAGCTACAACACCAAATATGTGAATTTTCAGTCTTACATTATCACAACTATATTTAGGTTTTTTTTTTTTTATCCGTCAAAAAACAAGTTCGATCACCTTTGATCACCTTGTGCTTTAGGATATTTTAATGAGCTTTTTTTTTTTTTGTTCACAGAGCTATCAATCGATAATCCAAGAAACGGTTTGCAGTAAATTGACAATATCAGTATCGGTTGCCATCTTGCAAGTGTTTGTTTTTTAGATTAAAGTTTATCACTCTTTAGATAAAAATATTTTACTGCTTTTTCTGTGTTTCTTGTAGCCATCATCAGCCCTGGATTGATATGTTTTTTTTTTTAAAGAAATTACATCAGATAAAAGCAGGAGTTGTATTATTTTTTTTGAGGACAAGTAATTAGGTAACAAAATAAATGTTATGTAACTGTCCTTTTGATCTGATGACATCCTGTCTCTGCCTTTTAAGCAGTCACACTTCAATGAAAAATGAATCTTTTTCATACTGTGATGTGATATTGCTGACCTTAATACGTCAGAGAGTAGATAAATTTAGTATGGCATAAGCAATAAGATCTGCTACATTTGGTTTTTCATAATGCCACCAGTAAAGGAAACGAGTAAACAGAACTGTCACACTGTCTCTAATTATTTTTCATTAAAGATAAGATTACCAGGAATCACTCCAGCTTGATTTATTGAATTGATTTGTATTACTAAGGACTGGCTACTTGTAATCCAAAGGAAGAAAACATAGTGGTTTGACATGTCTGTTATGGGTTTGCTCATGGATGCTAGTGTGAACAAGCAGGTTGTCTTCTCTCAGCACCTGACAGTGAACTCATTCTTCCATTTATCCTCCTCCCCTGTTCTCCAGGGAAAGAGAGACCGAGAGCAAGAGTAGGAGGACAAGTCAGTCACCCATTGGTGTTGCAATGACACCTGCATGGCATGTGGGTGTAAAGCTCTCTCTCCTCACTTTCACACGGGAGAGGGTACATTATGGGAGAATAAGGACCATTGTGCTGGTTAGACTGTGGTGGCACCTGATGCCACCCTAGGGCGACCCAATGAAGATTTAACAAAAGACGGTGGTTGAAAAGGTGAAGCTGAATGACAGGTGGATGTTATGTGTCAGTCAACTGATGCTACCTTCACAGTCAGCGGTTCTCTCCCTACTTTTTTTCCTGAATCTTGAATGCAGCATCCAAGGCGACAGTTGTTTCACCGAAATCAGGTCAGATATGTGTCCACAACCGGACACTAGCATGCTACTTTGGTCCATAATCGGACACTTCGGCTGAGACGGACTTACTGTATTTTCCTGTCATAACCGTTGGGTGAACGCCGGTTAAACGTCAGTTGATGTATTTTATTTAGTAATCTACATGTCAAATTTCTTGTGTTTACTTCATAAACACTTGTTTTAATGTCTAATTAACTTTATCAAAATCAACTTTAAAGTGATTGTGATAGGAGCAAGCAGTAAGAACACTTAAATCGTGTTCGGGCCACGATCGTCCCAACTGAAGTTTCTATGATTTTTTTAACTTAACTGCCAAAACACTGTGTTTTTATGAGTACACAGTATTTTATTTCGAAGGAAGGAATTTTTGTCCGGTTATGGACCATAGTAGCAAACAGCACTTTTGAAACAACTCTGATGAACACAGGGCAAAAGGAAATAATGAAAACGTTATATCGCTGGAAAGGTGAGAAGTTAGACTTT
>JAPZDZ010034812.1:0-12287 GCA_029783805.1 Acanthurus tennentii
TTGACATGCTCCACATGTAAAGTGTCTTGAGACAACTATGTTGTGAATTGACGCTATATAAATAAAATTGAATTGAAGTGAGATGAATTTTCCTTGGGATACCCTACCTAGAGCTATTACTACAGACAATTTTGTGGATTTTGACTATTTGTTTTGCAGTCTGTCCACACCTGGTCAACACACTTGGCCACACTTGGTCAAAGCTTTTGGGGAGTGCAGTAGAGCCATTCTTTGACCACATTCCTCATTAGATCTCTTAATCATGAAAAACAATGATCTGCCTCATTCCTTGGCGCATGCAGGTAACAGGGAAGCATAATTGCATCTGCTGTGCCCGTACAACTATCCATGCACTGAATCACTGTTTGTATTCTGCGATGGCTTGGATGGTAAGGCTTAGTTTAAAAACAGCATTTTGAAGGTAAGTTTTGGGAGATGTTTTCAAGGTGCATTATCAGCCCTGTATTAACAAGAGTTTTTGTTATCGCTGTTACATGTATATTTTTGATTTCCTAAATCTCAAATAGGGAACACATAACATGCCACTACATTCACTACGTGGAGAAGATTAAATTTGTCTTCCCTTTTCCCTGTGTGGGCTGGAGGACAAAAAGTGTCCAGCCTAAATTCTTATAACTAAAGAAACTTCTTCTGTTCTTGGATAAGCATAAGTTATTTAGTCTGGGTGTGGTCCAGTAACAGTCATGATACTAGTCATAAATGAAGCTGAGGTAAATCAACAATGCTCATAGCTGGGCAAATATTCTCCAATTGGTCCCCCGCTAAGCACCAGTGGCAGTTTCCATTTGAAGGAAGAGGCATGTTTTCATGACCTTCAGGCAAAAAAAAACACAAAAAAAACTTTATAAGGGTTTAGATGAAGATAGGTCCATCAAAAAGTCTTGGTGACAAAAAAAATCGCTGCTACCTACAAATTAATAAAAACATACAACATACCTTATGCAGATACTTCAAAAATGAAAATCCCAAATGAAAATTCAACTGGACAAGTCAGAGGATGTTACCTCCATTACAGCGTTAAAAAAACAAAAAACAAATAACAAAACAAACCAAAAAAACCCCCACTGAGCCCAGTAAAAAAAAAGTAACTTCCGGCGTCAAGATAACAGAACAATGTGATCAGAAAACTTAACAAGAAACCTGCTCTTCTGAGATGTCCTGTAGCTATCAGTGTACATGAAAAAAGAAGGGGGGATAACACACAACTCTGAGCTAGACCTGTGTTAGACATGGTTGTGTTGGACATTTGTCCATTCTCAAGAACCTGCTGAACTCTCTCAGTGATAAAGTTTAAAATTAAAATAAGAACCTGGTCTGGGTTAAAAAATCACAGAAGCTAGTCTGTCACTCAGAATGTGAGGATGCATCTTTTTGAAGGCTGGAGAAAAGACAGCAAATAGTAGTCTTGTATGACATTTGGGTTAGTCTAGGTGCTTGTACATAGTGACCAGTATAAAATTTTTTGTATCCTCCACATCTGTATTAGCTGTAAGCAGACTTCAAAGGAGCATGCTTTCCATCTTAAAAAAGACAGTATAATTTTTTAAAGATCTTCTTAAAAGTGAAACAGGTCTGAACACATTTAGTTCTTTTAATTTTTTTAAATTGGAAATAGGTGTGATGGTTAACATCCAGATTGTAGGAATTTGGCAATGGTCAACACATAGTTTGAAGAGTGTGGGGAAGACTTTACTGAGCTGGTCAGCACAATAATGCAAAGTATGTTCACAAATGGCTTCAGGACAAGCAGATTTCCTTATCCTAACCTTTTTAAATAAGACTGTGACACATTCCAGAGCCATTAATCTATTTTGGAGGCTCTAGAGACTTTTTACACAGATGAGAAATTGGACCTTTCAAAACAGGAAGAAAGAGTTAAAAGTGTTAGGCAAGTTAGAATTATCCATTTCATTTCCACTAATTGAATTTTCGGGTCACATTACAATATTGGTTAAAAGAGGCCATATTCTTAATTACTTGACAAGCTGCTCTAAGGTCTCCAGGTCTCCAGGTCTAAGCTGCTATATTGTATTTCTTTTTTTTTTAATACACTTTTGTTTGGCCTTCCTTACTTCTTTAGAAGCAGCCTTTTTCCTAAGGAATTACCAGTACAACAGGTCTGTTTCTTTTTGTTTATAGCTAATTTATGCTCTTTGTCATTCAAGTCTTGTTTGGATAAATACCATCCTTTTTCGTTGGGATGAGTACAATTAGAATGTGATTTAGGATGATAAATTAACAATCATTATTATCCCAAATATTATCACCACATGCATCATAAAAACATTGCTGTCTGAACAATCAAAGCAGGCCTGAAGACCAATTCCTCACTGTTTTTTTTTCACATGAGAGAGTTGCCTATAGGAGGGTTTGTACAGGGGCATAAGACTCACACTTTTGTGGAATGATGATCAAAGGGAGGGCAGTGGCAACTATGATGAAGCACCGCTCACTGAGCCTTAACACAGGTTTTTAATTTTTTATAGGTCTACAAAGTTCCATTGTGTGGTGGCACAAGTTAATCAGTCAGACCACTTCTTAATCCAAAAACTGAGAATCTGCCTGGTACTTCTGTCACATCTGATTTTCAGTGGGCGGTACCAACAGACACAGACACAATTGCTTCTGGATGCAATTTGATAGACATATTACCAGTGAGAGAAACAGAGTAAGTGACGTCGGCAGAGTAACAACTGCCAGACTAGTGTTAACAAACAAAGAACCTTATGCTGTTCTTCTTGCAAAGACTGGATATTGCCCATGTTGTTCAAAACAGAAGCTTTCAAACAATTGCTCCATTGAAGCAGCAGTCATACAGGGAATGGACGGCCCATATCGGGGGTCCAACACTTCATACTCCCGGAGAACCTGGTACAGTACTCCCTGAGAACCTGGTACAGTACTCCCTGAGGGACACAGTCAAACGCCTTCTCCAAGTCCACAAAACACATGTGGACTGGTTGGGCAAACTCCCATGCACCCTTGAGAACCCTGCTGAGGGTGTAGAGCTGGTCCACAGTTCCGCGACCAGGACGAAAACAGCATTGCTCCTCCCGAATCCGAGCTTCGACTATCCGGTGGACCCTCCTCTCCAGTACCCCCGAATAGTCCTTACCAGGGAGGCTAAGGAGTGTGATCCCCCTGTAGTTGGAACACACCCTCCAGTCCCTCTTCTTAAAAAGAGGAACCACCACCCTGGTCTGCCAGTCCAGAGGCACTGCCCACGATGTCCACGCAGTGTTGCAGAGGCGTGTCAACCACGACAGCCCCACAACATCCAGAGCCTTGAGGAACTCCAGGTGGATCTCATCCACCCCAGGGGCCCTGCCACCGAGGAGCTTTTTGACCAATTCGGCAATCTCCGCCCCAGGAATAGGAGAGCCCATTCCCATGTCCCCAGGCCCTGCTTCCTCAGAGGAAGGTGTGTCGGTGGGATTGAGGAGGTCTTTGAAGTGTTCCCCTCACCGATCCACAACGTCCCGAGTCAAGGTCAGCAGCGCACCGTCCCCACCAACCATAGTGTTTACAGTGCACTGCTCCCTCCTCCTGAGATGCCGGATGGTGGTCCAGAATCTCTTCGAAGCCATCCAGAAGTTGTTTTCCATGGCTTCACCGAACTCCTCCCATGTCCAGGTTTTTGCCTCAGCGACCGCCGCAGCCGCACTCCACACTCCGCTTGGCCTGTCGGTACCTGTCTGCTGCCTCAAGAATCCCACAGGCAAAAAAGGCCTGATAGGACTCCTTCTTCAGCTTGACGGCATCCCTCACAACCAGTGTCCACCAACGGGTACGGGTATTGCTTCCACACAGGCACCAACCACCTTACGGCCGCAGCAGTGATCGGCCGCCTCAACAATGCCGCCAAGCAGGGGGGCAATAAGTATTGCCAGCCCTGCCCGGCGCCTCTCACCAGTGGCAACTGCAGAGTGGAAGAGAGTCCAACCCCTCTCAAGAAGACTGATTCCAGAGCTCTTTCCATGCGTCGAGGTGAGGCCGACTATATCTAGCCCAAACTTTTGAACCTTGCGCACCAGCTCAGGCTCCTTCCCCACCAGAGAGGTGACATTCCACATCCCTAGAGCTAGCTTCTGCAGCCTAGGATCAGACCGCCAAGGTCCCCGACTTCGGCTGCTGCCCAACTCACATAGCACCCGACTCCTCTGACCCCTTCTGCGGGTAGTGGGCCAACGGGAAGGGGGTCCCACGTTGCTTCATTGGGCTGAGCCCGGCCGGGCCCCATGGAAGCAGACCCAGCCACCGGGCCCTCGCCATTGAGCCCCATCCCCAGGCCTGGCTCCGGGGGGGGGGGCAGCAACCTGCGTCCAGGCAAGGGAAACTTGAAACCATTTAACTTACTCATCATAGGGGTCTTGTGAGCTACACTTTGTCTGGTCCCTCCCCCAGGACCTGTTTGCCATGGGTGACCCAGGGGCATAAGATCCCCCACAACTGAGCTCCCAGGATCATTGGGACATGCAAACCCCTCCACCACGATAACGTGGTAGCTCAGAGAGGGGTGTTGAGACCTCACCCTCCTTAAAACTACAGTCATTTTTGTGTTGTCATCATTCCTCAGGCATACACCAGCTGCCTTGGGGTTTTAGCACTGCGTTAAGTACAAGTCAATTTTTGAGCCGTCAGTCTAAGTACAAGAGCATTGGTGATATGGTGTCTCCACCAGGGTGGGGCAACCAGCATCCTCTCCTCCCACTTGTAACAAGACTACAAACTGGTTAAATCAAGTGCAAAGCACAGACAGGTCATAGACTGCTCCAAGTCCTACAGCAACAACGTACATGGTCCCGGACCAATGAGACAACTACCTCTGCCTCCTGAAAGGGGAACAAGGGGGGTTGATCGCCAAAGTCACACTGAATAGGTGACACACCTGACAAGGCACTGTTTAGGGTGTTGTGAGCATATTCTACCGAGGGTAGATGAGCACTCCTTTAGGGCGTCACACAATGCCTGGCAATCTCCATCTCCTGGTTTGCCCACTCAGTCTTTCTTCTAGGTCTTGCTATCAGACTGATGGCCAAACCAACACAGATATCAAGAGCTGCACAAAACATGTGTCACTAGGTCTACATTCTACTTCAAGAGGACGAGAGTTGAGGAAATTTAAGCCAGTAAGCTTTTAGAAAACCTGTTGATTATGGTCAGGATGAATGTGTTGCCATAGGATGTAGGATGGCCTGTGAAAAATGTCTAGAGCTATTTGTGACCGAGGGGGGCTTAGTATGAGTAGAGGAAAGAGCAGAAAAGGGTTTAAGGGTGGTTTCAGCCAGAAGACAGACCGAGCAGGATGAGACAAAATCACAGGTGTCCTTTTCATTGGCAAGCCACTAAAAGTACATCTGAGGAAGGACCATGGTCATTTCATGGTGGCAGGTAAGTAAGATGGAATAGACCCACTGGAGAACATCTGTACAGAGAGAATCTGGAAGACAAAGATTGTTATTAGGACCATTTTGGGTCATGTTGATTCTCCTTAGCTTGGTGGACAGGGGACTCAATCTCCTAAGAGACAGCTGCAATGATTCAGATAGGAGAGTGTATCTAGCTTGATATTTCAGAACCAGAGTGATATGATAGAGAATTTAATCCTGCCCAAAAAACAAGGCCAACCTTGATTGCAAGGGAGTTCATATGCTTTGCATTCTGAATGTGGGCCAAATTCTTATGGTCAATCCACTCAATGAAGGGGTGCACTGAGCCTTCTAACAATGATGCCATTTTTCAAGGGCCAACTTGATGGCAAAGAGTTCTCAGTTATCACTGTCATAATTTCTCCCTGTAGGTGAGAGTTTGAGAATGCACATAGGTGGAGTTTTTGATCATTGCGAAAAAACTGGTTGGTGGGCACTGACAATCATGTGACGTATGTCACCTTGGCAGGATCCATTTCACCTCTACTTGCTCTTTGACATACCCAACGAGAGATGCAGAGGATGCATGAAACTCACATTCTCTACCTTTACAAAAACTTGAAAATGAACCAGACTCGGTAAATAACTCCCTAAGCTTAATAACAACCTTGCAACTTGCCCTATGTAGCCTAAAGATGAATATATTTTTAAAAAATCAACCTTAGGACCCATTCATGCAGACTCTAAAGAGAAATTAATTGTGTTAATTGACCCCATGACCAATTAGTCTGTAAAATTTCAATCTGTCTATGACACTGCTTCTACTTCTTCGGTATATACTTAGGCCCCGTTCATGCAGGCTCTAAGTAGTTTTAAATAAAAACAAACATAGCACTATAATCAACTACCCCAACCTCTCACCAACTACAATATACACTAGCAAATTCAGCAAACAAACTCACCTTAACAGTCATTTAATCACAGACAAAGAGACAATACAAGCCAATACAAGCCAATTCACCCGGAATAACCGCATGGTCTCAAAGAGGCTCACACAGGCCACACTCTCCACCTAAATAAGCTTCCTCTTCCTGGATTTCTTCCTTGTTTCTTCCAAGAGTTTGTCTAGCCAAAGTGCTCCTCCTGCTGGGCCCCCAGTTAATATTATTTCTCCTGATCCAAATCCACTGACTGGATCTTACTGCCTCATCTGACATTTCATTCACTATTTTCCTCACACTCTGTCCCCTTCCTCCCAACTCCCTCAACAAAGAGAAAACAGATCATCAAATACAAATCCTCTACACACAACTTTCACTGGACAAATCCTAACTTTCCATCCTCGCTGCTCTGCTTCTGCCCCTAACTCTACATACTGAAGCATTTTCCTCTCATATGCTTCTACTACTAAATCCTCCCGAGGAACAGTCAGCTCTATGAAATAGACTCTCATTCTACTCCTAGACCACACGACTATATCAGGCCTTAGATTTGTACAGGCTATTTCCTGGGGAACAACAAGCTTTCCTCCTTAATATACCTGCATCTCCCAATCACAAGCATCCTCGAAGCTGCCTTGCCTCCTTATTGTCTTATTAACTTTCTCCCTTTGTTGAACAAACTGGATTGCTAACCTCTTTGTCTTAGACCCTCCTGAATTTCCCCTCTCGTATGTCTTCAATGCCTGCAGCTAAGCTTCTTAATACTTGATTATGTCGCCAAGTGTACCAGCCTTGTGACAGACTAACCTTACAGCCTGACAATATATGCCTTAGAGTTGCAGTACCTGAACATAACGAGCATAACAGGTCTCCATTTCTCCATTTTAAATCTAGCACTACTTTCCTCCATACTCAACAGATCTTTCAAACTAAGCTTTTTCTTCTCTACACTTTCCCAGTTCAACCGCTGTCCTTTCTTAGCCTGAGCCACTGCCTTTGTACACTTTGATATTTCCCCCTGTCTACGAACCTGCTCCACAACTAGCTTTCTCTTTGGGACCTGCTCTACTCCAAACCGTCATATCATCGTCATATCATCCATGTAGGCCCTAAGATGCATCCCATCCTGCCTTCTCTAACCCCCTACAACCCACTTAGAAGCTCTAATAATTACCTCTATCGCCATTGTGAATTCTAGTGGAGAAATTGTACACCCTGCCATAGGGTGCCTATTTCTAGCCTCTGCCAACCTGTTGTAAAACCTGCTGTATTTAAGCACAGTCTAATATCTTGGAAATATGCTCTTACTGGTGTGACCGGAAAGCTTTCTCCTGGCCACTGATGGCTCTGTGCCAGGTGCACTGATTAATGGGCGGCACCGGGTGAGCCTTCATAGTCAGGTGTGTAACCACACCTCTTCCTCTGTTCGCCTGAGCTCTGGTGGTGGTGGCTGCAGTCTGGTGTGGCGGTTCAAGTTCGTTTCAGCTCGTTTCGCAGTGACTGAAAGGTAATGCGCTATGCTACTGGGTGCGATTGGCACTGTGCGGCCTTGGTGACACCGGTGTTTGTGTGTATGTGTGTGTGTGTGTGTATAGTTGGCTGCATTGGTATGGAGGGACGGATTGCTCCGCTGGGGGCCCTGGGCGATTGCTTCCTGGTCTTCCTGGTGAGTCGCTGTTGTCTGCCTATTCATGTTGGCTGGCGCTGGGGTCTCAGCAGCTGACGTAATTTTATCCGTAGCAGGTCGATCCACCAACCTGTAAACGCCTCCTCCTGTCGCCATTGAGGCCGTCCTGATGCCCACAGGTAGGTTAAGAGTTAAAATGAATTTTGCATTGACTTATTAACATGTAGCGCTAATTGTTCATGCCTTCTTCTTTTTTTTAGAGGCTGTACAGGCTTGAGGCCAGTCATCGGCGCCGCCTCCCTAAATTCGGCTGCTGTTTTATCTGCTGTTCTTCTTCCTGTTGTTGTACCTGCTGTTTTACCGCTATTCTCTACCAGCTGCTGTTTTATTCGCGACTGATCTTGTATGCCGTTTGTGGACTGGATTGAGACGCACCGCTCGGTGGATGCGCTGTGTCCTGTGCGTGTGGTTTCCTGCAGCTTGCTGATGCCCTTAGTGGCTCTCACTATGGTCATCTCCAATTAGTATGCATGGTTCCTCCTGTCTGTAGTGAAACATAGACAGCGCAGGTACAACTTTTAAGAATAGTTATTTTAAAGCCTGGGCTTGTCTGTGTTTTGGTTTGTTTCTTTTGTTTGCTGGGATTCATTTCTAGTTTTGTTTTTTTCTGTCTTATGGGTTTGATTAAAATTCATTGCATTGTTCATTGTGATTTTTTATTGTCACCACCAGGGTTTCTTTTTTTCATTGTGATTTGGTTGTATTAATTTCATTCTCCTTGGTTACAGGTGCTGTGGACCCTGGCAGCAGTTCACTTTCCTGGTGGTGGATTTTCTTCGCACTCCCGATTTGTTTGGTTTGTTGTGTCACGGGTGATTTTCTTTTGTGTGTTGTGGACCTTTTGCCTTGTTTTGGACCCCTGCTGCCCAGGTAAGCCCCAGCCCTGTCTGTATCTGTTTATTTGGGTATTTGCCTCATGTTAAGTTTTGTTTTAGTTGAGCCCTGGTGGTTGATTTAGTTATTAGTTTCATTCCTTTTTCTTCTGTGCAGTTGTTCAATAAAGTTTTTTTTACTTACACGTCTTTCATTTTTCTACATTTCTGGAGGTGGTAAGTGTTCTGGAGGTCAAGTTTGCTGAACACTATGGCACTATAAGAATGTACAAAGGCAGAAGTGATAAGTTGGGGATATTTGTTTTTCACAATTATATTATTCAGTCCATAGCAGTTAATGCATGGCCTTAGTTCCATTTTTTTTCCACACAGAAAAAAAACATTGAAGAAAAAAAAAGTTGTATTATACTTGCAGTTTAGCTAAGCATTTGGACATTTCAGTTGGCAAAAGATTTAAGAGAACTACTAGCCATAGAGTCCATTAAGGGGCAGAGCCTGTGTGAGATAGAGCTGTTGAAAGGACCTGTTCAGATAATCTGGAGAAACTACTTGTTTGGTTAATCGATTTTACAACCCGGCATGTCATCTGACTGTCATTATGTTTTGTGCCTGTGTTGGGACCTTGCCCATGTCTTAAACAAAGACAAACTCGCATGAACCAGAAAAAACCTAAAGAACAATAGCGGCCCGCCAAAACTGCGTCTGTCCAGTAAAGAACCCCTGGGGTGAGTTTATTTTCAAATTCAAACTCATGCCTCTCATTGGTCAAGACACGGCCTTCCCCAGGTGAAATCCGCTGGAAGTCCAAGGCATGAATTGTGGCGCGTTGCGCTGCCCCCTGCGATCCCCGTGTGACCACATGTAAGAAAGGATCTCTGGCTTCGCACCACTGTTACCAAAAGGGAGCAACTTCAAGTTGTACTACTGCGACCTAGGCCGCAGTTCTTAGCCTGAGTGAGGAATTGTTGAAGTGTTCTGTCAGACACTTTTTTGGATCCTTGGAGGACGCTGAGCAACCCAGCTAACGCTCCTCACCTGCAGACGCAGAGGAAGATCTTTTCTCCAGAAGAAGACAAGCTCGCCGAGACTCCGCTTTTTAACTCTGCTGATCCTCCTCTGCCATGCAGAGGACAGCCTAAATTCATCCTGCTGTAGGACCCTACAGCTGCCCCGCATGTTCTCCAGATCGGCAAACGCCGGAAAGCACGCTAGTCGCCACAAGCGACATCAAGTAAGAGAGCTTTTGTCTGGGCAGAGACAGTTAACTTAGCCTGGAATTTCAACTGTGTTTTGTTATTTGTTTTAAGGACCGCCGAGTCCATTTTCTTTGTGACTGTAAGCTGTTTGCTGGTAGAAGCTGCTTTGTTTGATCTACTTTGTGAACATTGTGCTGCTAGTTGTATGTCATGCGTATGCCGCAATATCTTGTCTTATTGACTTGCACAGCGATTGGTGGACAGTAGATGAGTGCAGCTTGTTTACTGACCCCTGAAAGATAGTAAGTCAAATATTGCGCCATCCATGATTGTTTCCTCAAGCCACTCCTAAGCGTACGTGCTTCTCTCTTTCTCTCTCTCTCTTTACTAACCCTCATACACACACACACACACACACACACACGCGCACACAGCTACGCTGCTACGCGTAGTACACATATTGACCCGTGAGTTATCTTTAGGAGAGCTCACAATCTCCAGCGCACATGACCCGTATAGCTGAGTCCCACTTTTGTGAGCATTCAGTGTGTTCAGTTTCGCTTTGCGCCATCTTGTGAGTGCTTTAAAGGAACACGTGGAGCAAGCAGAGCTGCGGCCATTGTCTCGCTCAAACTTAGCGCGTCACTTCCAGTGACCGACATGTGGCATGACGTGACATAGTTGGTCCACCATCTTGTCCATTTCCTTCCCCCCTTCGCACTTCTTCTCTCTCTCACACACACATACACACACACACACACACACACACCTAGGTACACACAGGAACGCGCTTGCCTGGTGTCGCTGTGATCTGATCGCTTATGACGTGATTTTATATGGTTATATAGTTTATATATAGCTGTAGATTAATGTTTATTAATGTTCATGTATGGATTTCGAATGAAATACATTTTGTAATAAACTGTCGTGTGTTGAATAAGAAACCCTTTGAGTGATTATTGAGGCACATTGTTGTAATAACTGCTGGTTGTAAGGTCAGTGCTCAATCTCACCGCTTCAACCTAATTAATTTCTAAATAACTCCTTTTTAGTATTGAATTTTGTTTAATACTTACAACGCAGGCTTTACTTTAATTCTAGAGATTGGTATTTGTTTGGTCATTGATCCTTGACTGCAGGGTGGTGCCCCGAAATTATCAAGTAAAATTAATAAGTAATTTTAAATACTTATTACTGTTAGTAATTAAGTAACTGTGAATTACAAAACTTTCATCTGTAGCAAATCCCAACACCTGAAAGACTTTGATGGCATGTTTTGACAGATTTTGACAAAGTGGGAGTCAGCTCTGTAGTGCATACTTCAAAAGGAAAAAAAAGGAAAAACTAATAACACATGACAAATGCAGCGCCTTTTTGAGGCTCCTGAGACTGTTTACCACATCTGCTAACCATGTGCTGGGGTATATGTCTTAGTAAGTGTGCTTCTTCCGGTTACTATGTCTGAACTTTTTATTTATTTATTCATTTAGTTAGTTAGTTTTTTTTACATTTGTATGTGTTACATTCATTTACTCTTGGTAATTGACAGCATGTGAAATGCACTGGACTGAACTTCGTCAGTGATGGGTGATGCAGAGATTGACAAGGAGCCTTTCTCACTTGATCAGATGTAGTGTCATCTATCCAATCACAGAAACACACATTCACTCACTCCCCACACTGACCTTTTACCACATAACACAAGTTACGCATTGGCAACGTCAAGTAAGCTGCCTTTCAAATGACAGCTCTTTAACCCTTAGAGTTCAGAGTATATTGGGCTGTTTTTTGCATCATTGTGTTACAATGTACAATTTTGGTCAATTTTGGAAAAAAATGAGAGCTTTTATTTTGAAAAACACAGGATGTGCAAATGATCAGGTCAAAGTTTGATGGACATGAGTATTGGCAGCTGTGTAGCGATCAGACTTAAAAGCAGGTTTACAGAGAAATATATATGTAAGTCAATGGAGAAATGGATCAAACCAACACCTCTTTGATATTGGACTGCTTGATCAAAGTAAGAGCTACAGAATTCACTCAAAAGTTTAAATGAGTCAAAAGACTTTGATTTGTAGACCATTATTCCATTTTTAAGGTTTTTTTGGTCAGTTTAAAAAAATAAGAGCTTTTATTTTGAAAGAGACAAGTGCTTTAATTTTAAAAAACAGAGGATGTGCCAGTGATCAGGTCAAAGTTTGATGGACATGAATACTGGCAGCTGTGTGGTGATCAGACTT
>JAPZDZ010035087.1:0-12261 GCA_029783805.1 Acanthurus tennentii
CATTTTACTTTATCTACAAGAACCCAAAACATCACTACAGGAAGTATTTAACTTAATAAATACTTTCTCTTTACTCTGATCATTCTGTCAACTTGTCAAATTCAACAATACTTCCAATAACTGAGAATTCACCTGAACTTCACTCCGCTTCTGGACAAAGTCTGTGGCGACCTGAAGCATAGGAACTACCTTCCTATCTCCCTTCCAGGTCATATTGCAGCTGTAAAAATGAAAATTTTACCCCAAATCAACTACCTTTTCCCTATGATTCCTTTCAAACCCACATCAAAATGGTTCCAAACATTAGACTCCGCAATTACAAAATTCTACTCTAAGAACAAAAAACCCCAAATCAGTCTATCAACATTGCAGAAAAAGAAATCTGAAGGGGGTTTGGATGCTCCCAACTTCATGAATTATTACTTAGCTAACCAGTTACACTACCTCACCAGATGGTTGCATCCAAACAATGACTACAATCCCTGGATGGAACTAGAGCAGCTAGACTGCAACAATATTAAACTCTCTGACCTCCCTTTTGTCACTGTTACACTCAAACGTCATAACTGCTACAAAAACCCATTAATTGCGGCCACATTGACTACCTGGGGGAAAACTACAGAGATTACTGACACACAACTGGATCCCTGTATGTTCTTCCCAATCTCCCCATTGAGTGGCAGGTGGGGCCCTCGTGTCCCGTCCCTCTGGTTCCTGCCCCTGCGGTTTGGGGGTGCTTGTTGTCTCCCTCCCAGGCACCTGGGCCTGCGTTGTGCCTGGTGGCTTTGGTGGCTGCTTGGGCGTGGTGTCTTGGTTGCTCCCGTGGCCTGGGGTTGAGGCTTGACCCTTCTTGACCCAGTGATCCTGGGCAACAACTCTGTACACTCTGGTGATAGTTTCCCATGCATGTTTGGTGAATGCTTACATGCATGCTGACATCTATCTATCAGCTCCTGCCAGGACACATCATAAAGAAACTAATAATACTCACCAGAATGTGCTGAGTCACTCTTTAAACCTATCACTAATATGCACTGTTTGCTGTACTTCGACTCCTGCCCTCCACTGGGCCATTTCTTTCAAACAGGATTCCCACATTTCTGATGACCAATACAGTTCTTATACCATCGCTATCTGGTTGTGAGTGTTAAGAACACAGCTGTCCCCACTCCACTTCATACTCGCAGCATTGCCTGTCTTACTCCTCCCTGTTACTTTCAATTTTCCCTTTTTTCTTATTTCTATCCATCATTCATCTATCTATCTATGAACACATTTGCTTATTTATTCTTCTTCCCCTTTCTCCTCCATCAGCTATGTCTAAAGTCTGATTGGCCAGTATCCAATGACGGCGGGTGATGGTCACGAGCACACACTGAAAGAATAAAAATTTTTGCTGCAAGACCAAAAGTGCATAAATCTCATAAAAGTTGATATCCAATGTGGCCTCAAACTATGAGAACAAATGCAGACAAACAAATAAATAAATAAATAAATAAAATTAAGCTGGTCAGGTTAGGCACTAAAAACAATTAAGGTTCACAGAATGACCATGGTTTGACTTAATATACTCACTACAGTAGCCCAGAGTTGACAAACCAAACACTGGCTCGAAAGAAGGCCTTTCACATTTTTCACTGTAGCTTTTCCTAAATGCTTAAAAGGGGAGGGTGAGATTTTTGTTGGATGCAATTTCTATCTTAAATATTCCACTAAATCCTTCATACTGGCATTAATTCACTTGGTAGCACACATTTGTGTGCAGTACTCAAAGCCGACATGGCCCTTTTAAACACTTTAAATGTTGTGAAATTGCTGCAGCATGGCAAGGTTCAGGCAACAAAACTACTTGGTTAAGTCTGAAAAAAGATCACTGATGTGATTCCACTGGGACTTGAGCCCCATTCACCTGGATTTAAGTCCTTTGATTGACCTACCGCTGAAACTTGAACTCCATCCCTCAGGGAACCTTTTCTCTCTTTTAACTTTGCCTTATTGATTAGCATCCAACATTGCAGAGGATAGCTTTACTTCAGAGTGGGTTAAAAGCCTTGTGTGTAGCAACCGGATACTCAAAGGGTACCAGCTGCTTTAAAAAGTGACACCAAAGGGGTTCTGATCAAGTCGTCTTTTGTGTCTGAAGTGAAAACCAGTTCCAACTCTATGGCTGCTGGAGGGATTTGAATGTAAACGTTATGTCATGCTGAAAGGACTGATGTTGACCATTTTCCTGATAGGGCAGTCTGTGTATTACTCTTTATTGCAGAGTTATCTAATGTACACATTTTTGCCTGTTGATGAAGATGAAAAAAATTATGATGAGGCAAATAGAGGGATCAGAAATCAGGATAAAGGGAAAAATAGAAGAGATGTAATGGTTAGGGTGGAGGGTTAGTTTTTTTTAGTTGGTGTATGTTTTGTAGGCAAACTAAAGTCATTGAAGTTGCAAATACATGTTTATGAGTGGAAATCACCTAGGAACCCACCTTTAACATAAGGGGAATTACTTGTTTAAGTGCAGCAGAAAGTTCTTTCGAGATTAATTGCTGGAGAGGCCGTCGGAGAGGAGAAGCTGGAGGAGCATCAGTATGCCTCAGTATGCCTCAAACAAAATGCTTGATGCATCGTTGAACATCAACTTCACATGGGGATTTTGAAGGTGTGTGGAGGTGAGAAAGAGGGCAGTGGTGATATGAAACTTTTTTTCTCAAGCTCTTTTTTGTCACCATCATGTTTACAAATGAGTGAAAAACCATGGGTGCCTTCTTCAGGAAGGCGTTCTTAAACAGCCATAAGTGATTTTACCTTTAAACGTGCTTTAACACCTTGCACATACTTTCTAGCACACCCAACCTTAAAACTTGTTCCATCCTTTCATTTGTCACACCATTTTCCCTGAGAATAACACGTGTATTGAAAGAGAGAAGTTTGGCGGAATTGTCTACTATCAACTTTTTTGTTTAATTACTCTATGCCATTAGATGGATGGATGGAAGTCAAGTTTAAGTCAAGTCTAACCCTAACCCCAGTCTAATCAAGTCAATTTATTTATGCTGTCCCATATCAGAAATCACAATCTGTCTCAAGGGGCTTTAAAATCTGTACAGTACATGACTTCCTCTGTCCTTAGTCCTTAGCAGACTCACCTTTTTAACAATGTAGACGCACTTTGAGTTTTACCGTAAATTTACAAGCTTGTCCTCTTTCTTTAATGTCCCATTCAGCTAAGGGCACAGTTACGTTTGTCTTTGCCAAGTTTGTAACTGTAAAGTATGCATCATACAGTTTGTGATGCTTCCCAGTACGCCTGCTCTCATCAGCTAATGCAGGTATTTCGTCATTTATGATTCCAGATCAGGGAGGTTCCGACTCGCTTGGGAAAAGTAAACAATCATATTGACACCATACACTTGAAGATTATTTGGACAAATAATTGGTAGCAAAGCCATAGGTTTGGGCCCCCCAATGGTTGGGGGTTGCAAATTGGGTCCAGAATCTGGCTTAAAGTCGTCCAGTTTGTAGAGGGCCTTAAAACTACATGTAGACTTCTGTTTTTGTACAGCATAAATACAACTAACATGAAGACAGTCAATACTGTTTTTTTAGCATTAGTCTTGAGATCATTATGGATAAGTAACAGAGGAGACAAGCTCTATCATTTATGGCTTCAAACTTTTCACCCTTGTTGTCTTTTGTCATTTGCTGGGCTTACTTAACATCCTCATGTACTGCCTCCTCTGTCCATGCGCATAATTGATGGTGAGGATGGACATGTAGCATTTATTTTTTGAGGATGCACATAGCTAAGGCAGCCTATATAAGAATGCAATCTCTTAATTCAAAGCAAGTATATAACAAGCCTTAGACAACAACTCAGTGCTTATTTGTTGCAAAGTATCACATAGACAAGCCATTCATCGTTAGCTGGTGTAATTGGGTGGAGAGGCAGCAGGCAGCCTGGACCACAGGCTCAGAAGACATGTACTGCAAAAGGCTCATGGTAAAAATTGGCGTGACATATGGCACTGCATAATGTATCTATTTTTTCTCCTTCCTCTTTTCTGTGAGCTTCACTTATCTCCCTCTGAGATGCTCACACACATCTGACCACAGCTGGGTATCTCTAAATTACAAATGAGGAAGCTTTCTTTTATCATTTTGGTAAAAGTACAGAGCCCCTGTCCTCCTTAATGTGATCCCACCACTGCTATCATCTTATTAATGCAAGCAAGTGTGCACACACAACCACAAACACACACACACACACACACTATCTCCAGCACTCCCTTAGGGTCTATTTAAAGGCCTTGTGTAACAGCATGTTCTAGCCAGTAATAGTGGGAACAGTGAGCTGGCCTTTTAATCACAGACTTAGACAACAGATATGTAAAAACTCTGCAGTGAAACAGCTTCACCCTTGACATAATTGCCTTTGTTTGCAGCACCCATCAGTTAGAGATTCAGTAAATATGCACGAATAAAATAACCATGAATCCAGCGTGCTCTTTTGCATAATCATAGGTCTGCGGTGTCCTACCTTCACTGCCATGCCGCATAGCGGGTCAAACATGTAGGAGGAAAACAAACAACCAATGATGACCTGTTGCGTTTTACCAGCACTACAATCCCCCTAACAAGCACTGGAAGGCTGCTCTCGCTAATGAAACTCATTATCAACATCAGTAGAGAGAGGAATACTGATTGAAAGAGAGTGACACTGAGTTAAAAAGCAGGAGCAGGGAAGGTAAACAGAAGAAGAGAGAGTCACCAGCTTTAGATCGAGTGTTTTTCTTTGCCATTTCTCAAACTTAACTTCTCTTCTAATCACAGGTGTTCCTCATAAGAAGCAGTAATGTCAGCTGAGCTGATTACTGTGTAATTGTCTTTTAATCAGCATCAGCATGGGGAGCAGATGCAGTGCAGTGTGGTTTTGTTATAAATGACATGAGGAGGGGGAGGAAATAGTTGTGAAAATATTGGTTTTATTTCGACTTTGAAATCTTGGAAAACAGTACATGAGGAAAGTTAAAATTAAGGTAGTAGAGCCTTCAGATACTAGTGACCTCTGTAATTGCTTCTATAGGCCTGTTTGTGATTGTATTCAAAGACATTTATAATGTTGTGAATATTATTTTTTCAGAGTTTCTGGAGGATATTCTGCTCAGTGTCTCTGCTCCTGAGTAGGTGTACACCAAAGGTGAAATAGTCCTTTTTGTGTGGCCAGAGCAAGGCCACAAAGGACAACAGCAGCCGCAAGAAATTGTCAGAGTTCAGTGAGACAGAAAGCAGAGACATTTATAAAGTGAGAAGCCAAGGGAGTCGGATGTGGAGGTGCAAGTTATAAAGATTTGTACTGTCTGACAGGACTAGAGTGAAAAACAAAAAGGAAACAGTTGGGGAGACAATGGACAGGTTTTTTTAAAGCCTGACTGATCTTTAAATTTACCCTGTTAAGCACATAATAAATGTGACTAATATCCAAAACAACTGACAATGACTGTTGAATCAATCATAGCAGGTAATCATAGCTATTTACCCGACATTGTAGGCTCATATGAAGCTTTATGAAACAAAACTGGGACCGAAGAAAGAGTAATACTCCGATTATACAGAGTTGTTTGGGTCTTTTTCACTTTTAAAAAAACAAATATAAAACATTTAAAAAAAATTAAATACAAACAGTCATTAGGAGAGGCTGGGCTATCATGCACTTGATGTTAAAGCCAAGGCTTCACTGTTGCATCGTGGTACAGCATTGATATACTACTGTAGGGCCTCTGACGTTAAAGGGACCTAAACCTAATGTTAACCCACAGAGCAACATACTGTAAAATAAAATGCAGATCAATGCTATTTACATGAATAATCACCGCAAAATATTTTGAGAACGAAGAATCTAAATCTGGACTTCGATGACTGACTTTTTAAAACTGCAATCTCCAGAGTTATATTCCAACTTTAAGTGTAAGTGTAAAATTAGATTTTTCATTGATTGTCTTTACTTTCAGTAGTCCATCTGCCTTTATAAATCTAGATGTGAAATGGTCAGATCATTCAAGAAATCATTCAGACTTTCAAAAATGATTCTGTAAATGCTCACTTTAACAGATAATCTGTGCAAACCATCAGAGGTATGGATGAGGAAAGAAGGAGATAAAAAAAAGACTTCTTGAGGAAAAGAAATGTGTGTGCAATGTGTAACATACCCACTACATGCAATCTGTTGGCACATCAAAGCCCTGCAACTGAACCATACACCCAGAGGTGAGCTTGATTGACACACCGTTTCTGTACAGAAGGTTTGTAGGCAAGTGGGATAAAATCTTTTTAGTGTGTGAGTGTGAACTTTAAAATCCATATTAACTTTCACAAGTTTCAACCAAACAATCCTGCATGACCTTAAGGTTGAGAAAGGAAACACATAGGAAATATGAAATCAACCCAGTGATAGCAGAGACAGGGAGAGGATATTTTTAAGCTTTGGAGAGCAGTGGACCCATCTGAGGTGATGATTAAATTGTGATACTTTGAAATGATAAGACATGGAGAAGAAGACAAAACACAGCACACTGACTTCAAAGCACTTCACACAGAAGACATCTGTGTCTAGACGTCTCTAGAATACAGGGGAAGTTAGTGTTTCACTGGTCAGCAAACATTTCACAAAGTGAAAAGTAGCCAGTGATGATTCGAGACTCTGGGGCTCCATCAACCAGTATTAATCACTATTATGTTACAAATGACACTAATAAAAAAAAATCTAAATTTTATTTTTAACATTTAGATAATTACAATTGTTAGAATATTAATGTAAACAAAATAAGAAACCTTATTTTTACAGTATTAAATATACAAAAATACAAAGAATTATCCTTGAAAGACATTTTTGTTAAGGTTGGGCAGTGTACAATATGTTAATCAGTGCAGCAGATCAAATGTTCAGCTCTGCAAGCTTACTGCCACCGATAAACATGAAGTACTAATCTCCATTAGTTTAACAGCTACAGTAAAAAACATCATTTAGTTGTTTACTGTTATACTTAATCATCATTTTCTGCTCCACTTACCACCATATTGCTTTTTATTCCCCATATCCTCTTTTTTCCTCCTTTTTTAATTAATGCATGATAACTCCTCTTCATTTTCCTCTATCAACTTTCACTTTCAATCCAAACTGCACAGAATCATGCAAGTTCAACGTAAACAGCAATGGCTGTCAGTCCATGGGGGCCCTCGAATAGCTCAGGGTCCAAACGTGTCTGCCTACCTTGCCTGTCCACAAGCTGTGCCTCTAAGGTAGGTAAGCAATAAAAAATTGTATCAAAAATAATTAAGAACAAAATTTAGAGTGAATATAACATAGTTTTGTGCGTCTGTGCTCCAATGAAAACATGTTCCCGTTAAAATGTCATCATTTCACACTGCAGATTACATTTTAATTATCGTATTGATGCCCTATGGGTCTTTTTTCATTAGAAGCTTTAAACAGAAGAGGTTGAAAGCAGAATGAACCTAATTTCCCTGAAAAATCCTAAGCATGCAGGAGGCTTTAATAACCAGAGTTACAGCGCGAGAGGCACTAAAATAGCAATTACAGTAAATGAATTGAGTAAAAGATTAAAAAGGATTCTGCAATGGCGGTGAAAAGAGCACAGGAAACAAGATTTCTTTACAACTGTAAACTAAACAGCACAATAACAGCTTTAACTTGTATATTTTGTTAACATTTTCAACAGTTCAATCCATTTTAAATTATATGTATAGGTCATATCGGATAAATTGTATTTTCTCTACTGCCTTTTACACTTTTTTTTCATCTACGGTCATCAACATGTCTAAATGTTAGCTAGCATGTCAGCTTTCTGATGGCAGCATTGATATAAAGGTGTTATTGTGTCAAAGCAAATCCTCACAGAGCAGCTAGCGTGGTTGTAAAGCAGTGTTTTCAAAACTTAGAGTCAGGACCCAGAATGTGTTACAGACCCGTTTTATGGGTGGTGAAACTGAAAGAATAGAACACATAACAATTCTGGTTTATGAATTAATTTTTCACTAGTAAAACAGAAAAGAGAATGGTCTTTTTCTGCTATCTGTAACCGTTCTGCTCAGATGAAGTTTATGTTCTTCATCCATAGTCAACAGATATCAAAAATCTGGCAATTCATAATGCTTTTAAGTTTTGGTCCCTGGGACAACAAATTTCTCATTTGGGTCTCGAGTTGGGAAAGTTTGAAAACTTCTGCTATAGAGTCTCAGGCATCATAGTAATGGGTTCCCACAGGAGTCTGATGGCAAAATGTGGGTTATTCAGATACTTTAGAGGCAGCCATTAGTGAGAACTACAGTAATAAATGCCAAAGCTAGGAAGAGCTAGGAAAAAAGAAAAAAAATACATGGCCTAATTGAGTAGATTCTTGTTTATATTTACATATCTTTGTTCAACTTTGTTTGGCATATTATAGCTGCAAATCCTTTTCTATGTCCTGTAAATTGTCCTTGGTAATGTGTATGAGTAAGTGAGGACAACTTTTAAAAAAAAGTCAAATGAATTGTGTGTCTACACATAGTTTGCCAACAAACAGACCCTGATTCTGAACAATATATAAATCCCTTTGTCCCCTTTTTGCTTTCTAATTACCAGGCTTAATTAAACAGATGCTCACACCATGAGAGGACCGAAAACAGAGTTTTCATGCTGAGCAGAGGTACAATTAGTTAGGCCACCTTTTTCAGAAGCCTAATGGTGGGTGTTACTGCCTAAGCGCATGAAAATAAAAATAAAGCAACCGATCCACTCAAACTGAAAGCAGTAGGATGATTCAGGAAATGTATAGTAGTTCAGTGTAAAATAAAAGGTACCAAGGTTTGTAACACTACAGAAAACTGGATGGCACATTCAGACAACCAGAATAGTGTCACTGTTTTATTGTGTTCTTATACACTTTTCATTTTTCAGTCACAATTTTACAGAAGCTGGAATAGAAAGAGATAAAGAATCAGTGTACATGAGAAAAGCAAACTATCAAACTTTTATTTCAAGTATGAAAATATGTATATCAGAATGTGTGTCAGTATGCCAGCACACACACTAGTGCCATAAAGTGATCTTACTGTTTGCCTTCAGCATCCCTAAAATACACTGACACACAAACATACACACACACTAATGTTTCAACTTATGAAACTCTTTTAACTTATTGCCAAGTTGTTGTTGTTTTATTAAATCAATTCACAGCTGTGAACAGCCTGTTGTGTCAGACACATATCAATTAAATCCAAACATCAGGTCTGAAAAGTTGGTGCTCCCTGATCATGACCTCTAGCTTCCCTCCGCACTGGATTCCTGCCACAGCAGCTTGCACTGAGCGGGTAATGAGCCCTTCCACAGTGAAATAGAACCCAAGCACATGTACAGTTACCCAATAGTCAGTGTGATCAGTTTTTTGAGCGAGACACAGAGTGAAATCCCTTTTTTGCTACCCTGAAGAAACCATCAGAGTATGAAAGTGTGCCTATGGTATCCTGTTGATACACAGAACTGCTAAAACAATGTAAAAAGGCTCCATAGTTAGCAAACACTTTGACTGATTTATGTTACATTTATTATCACAAATAGAAAAAAAACATATGCCAGTGGTCTCAGTAAAAGTAAGGAGAAGTTGCTGTTATGTTTTAATTGGTATTTAAATATATTTCACAATGCAGGACAACAAAAAAGAAGTGTTTAAAACCAGAAGGGAATATAATGAGCTGTTTACAAGCCAGTTAAACATCAGAGTGAGCCATTCATTTCAGCCTGTCTCTTGGAATTGATCTTTATCCACTTACAACACAGTTCTAATTTTTAAAACCTAAAATAAGCCAGCATTTACCGGAAAAGGAGCTCTGTTATCAACCTCATCTTGCAAACGATTTGCCCTGGGTGCTCCAGCTTTTTTTCCTTCTTTTAGAAGAAGATACTGCATCTTCCACACAGCAATGACTCACAGTGAACACCAGAACATCCATTAACTCTGCATGCCACTCTGCTTCTCACCAGCACTGAATGCTGATGTGGGAAACATTTAAATGCAAATCACCTTGATCAGAGACTGTACAAAACTGAACAGGTAATAAACCTGCTTAGTATTAGAAGAGGTCCAAAAGGGTTAGGGCCTCCATTAAAAAGCATAATCACACAGCTACTCTCTTTAACACTCACATGTAAGAGTGCCCTTTGGACACATTTGACCAAACATTCTATTTTGCCACAAATTAAACGAACTGTATTGATGCAAATTAACTTGCAGGGTTTGTCCTTTCATGTTTTCTGTCTTTGTCGTTCCCTTGTCCTATCTGCACTCTATGATTCCCCGAAGCTTTCACTGCTCGGTGCTGTGTTGTGTCTCTGAAGCCTCAAGAGGACTCTACATATGAATATGTATCTGCTGCTGTTATTGTTGTTGCTTTGATGGGTAGCGCCATCGCACGCTTGCTTGTCTCTGCTCTCCTGTGATCTATAATCTCTGCATGTCAATCACAGCACTGCCGCTGATCCTGAGACACTAGCAAAAACACCAGGAGCAATGGAGATAAAACAAAATAATGAGCAGCAACAGCAACGTTGGGACATTACAGATACAGACCGTAACACACACACACACAAAACACACACAGGTGACAGACCAGCACAACTGGGTAGGTCAAGAGACAAATAAGATTCAAGTTTTGTTGCTCATACGCATATTTATGAAATGTCAGCACCCCACCGTTCTCCATGTCAAGTACTTGCATTAATAAATACTTAATGTTTAATGTGATATACTATAAAGGTGTTTAATGTTTTACTTATCTAGAGGACATCTCAGAACAGCCTGAATCTAGAAGAGGAAGCTGTTTCTAAAGGTCATACTGGAAACATCTGTAATTTGTCTTTTTAACCTGTTCAAGGTTTCCTCTTCTTTGTTAAAGACCTGTTTTGTCGTACCAACAGCACTGGATTACTGTTGTGGTCTTTTTACTCAGCAAACAAAAATAATTTACATCAAACAAATTTGTCTAGAACAGTCCCGAGAACCAACGGGAAATATATTACTCGGGTTCATAAATCTCTTTAATACATACAGCATCTTTTGACCTCCACTCAGATCTATAGAGCATTTTAGACTCTTTCAGTTAAACGTTGAAAGTTTTGCAAAACTCTGACAAACCCATAGTATGTTACCTGCCCTGCATCAGATGGTAGACGGACAAAGCTAGCAACTGACTGTTGAACTTAGTGAAACATTTAGAAGCTAAACTGTCATGTTTTAAGTATTACTGCATATATTTTCAGGCATTTATAAACATTAATATTTTTTTTTTAATACTGGATTTAGATTAGTGTGAGGAGACAAACAAATGAATGCTGTGTTGCTGTTGCTGTGTTTTCCTGAATGCATTAATGGGCAAATGTTAGCTAACCACTGGTGATGAGTAGAGCACTACAGGTAACACACATAAATAAAATGGTACTTGTGTGCTACAAGATTTAAGAAAACTCTTTATAGGCCTCATACAGGCATCTTAGGCCTGGGCGATAAACCGAAAAAAATTACCGTTACCGAAATTTACTACGATAACCAACGTCATTTTGCTCACGTTGGTAAATTCGGTAATTTAATAAAAAAGAAAAGAAAAGTCTTTTTTGTCTGTTTTGACTGTGTGTGCTGGTAGGCTATGTTCATTCCCCTTTAAGACGAGGTACAGCGTGTGTAGCCACGTGACTCCACCCATCCAGTGTGAACAAGAAGGGAAAAAGACGATGAGGAAATGGCTGATGGTTCAAATTAAGAAGCGTAGACGAAGTAATGTCAGTCGAAGTTGATCCTGTTGTGCTTCTTCCGAAAAGAAATTGGCATCTGTTGTTTGGAAATATTATAGATTAGGCCTGCACAATTCATTGTTTTAGAACCTCGATGTAGATTCACCCCTACATGCGATTTCATTTATAAATTACGTTGTTTTTTTTTTCCAAGAGCCGGCGGCATGTGTCAGAGTTTTAAACAAGTGCACCAAGGCTTCTCCCTTATCCTATGACAAAGCACCTTTTCAAGCGATCTACAGCACGCAGAATCATAGTTTAGTTGAAAGTTTCTGAGGAGGGACTACAGCGTTGCCGAAATAACATTAATCACAAGGAAAACTCAGTGAACATATGAACGTTAAATGGATGTTGCTGAAAGCCCAGGTAGAAAAAAAATCGTGGCAGAAAATCATGATTTCAATTCAAAGCTAAAAAAA
>JAPZDZ010035098.1:0-12260 GCA_029783805.1 Acanthurus tennentii
TGGGATTGGCTCCAGCCCCCCCCCCCCCGACCCTACAGAGGATTAAGGGGTATAGAAAATGGATGGATGGATGGATGACAAGTAGTCACTTTCTTGTAACCTAAATGAAAAAATTGCGTTCACTTTCCATAAAAGAAATAAACCATTATAACAAGAGTTGCAAAGTTATAGTGAACAGAAATAAAATGTTTTGCTGTGTTAACAAAACTGTCCCATTTTTTTTTTTCACAAACTTAAAATTTTCTAGTACACATGATTAAGGCAAAATTTGTCAAAATAATGTCAAATTGTAGGGTATGAAACAGCTTTCATTTCTTTGTTTATGTGATGTAAAACTCCGTATAACTTAAATTGCTAATGTTAAAATATCAAACTTTTTTAAATTCAAAGGACAGCAGAGAAAATGTGCACTAACTTTAACTTTGAAAGTTGTTAAAACTAACAGGTTGGCGTTAACAAATTACTCAGTCTTTTTATGTTCTTGTTAATAATGTTAACATAATGTTTATGTACCTGACGCTGGTGGCTGGTGGGTCTGTTGCATTCCTCTAGGTGTCGGGTCGTGGGAAGCATGCCGGGTGACATCACTGCCCTCCTCTCCCCTGCACCCCTCTGCCTGGCGCTACCCCTTCATTGCTGGCTGGCAAGTGTTGGTGGCTTGCCTGGTGCTGCACTGGTGCCTTCTCATGGGAGTGGTCCCTGCTCGTCATGGCTGGTCCCTTGGGCCAATGGGGGCCTCTGGCTCATCCGTGGGTGGGGTTTGTGTGGGGGGGTGGGTTGCTGGGGGTGGGTGTGGGTGGGTGTGGGTGGGTCGCAGGGTGGGTTGGGGGGCTGTTGGGTGGCGGGTGGACCCTCGTGGCCCATCCTCCTGGTGGCTACCCCTGCGATTTGGTGGTGCTTGTTGTTGCCCTCCTGGGCACCTGGGCCTGCAGCGTGCCTGATAGCTTCGGCGACTTCTTGGGCGTAGTGTCTTGGTTACTCCCGAGGCCTGGGTTGAAGGCTTGACCCAACCCAGCCCACTGAGCTTGGCAACACCTCTGTACACTCTGGTGATAGTTTCACTTACATGTTTGGTGAATGCTTACATGCATGGCGACATTGATCTATCAGCTCCTGCCGGGACACATCATAAAGAAACTAATGGTACCTGCCAGAAAGTGCTGAATCAGTCTTTAAACCCAACACTCTGCTAATATCCACTGTTTATTCTACTCTGACTCCCGCCCTCCACTTGGCCATTTCTTTCAAACAGGACTCCTACATTTCTGGTGACCAATATAGTTCTTATACTGTCGCTATCTGGTTGTGGGTGTTAAGAACAACACAGCTATCCCCACTCCACCTCATACTGGCAGCACTGCCTGTCTTACTTCTCCCTGTTAAACTTTCTTTTCTTTCCTTTTTTCTATTCGTCATTCATCTATCTATGAATTCATTTGTTTATTTTTTCTTCTTCCCCCTTCTCTTCCATCAGCTATGTCCTATCTCTCTCTAGTTTCCCCCTTGATTCACTGTGGTGTAACACTGCCCTCTCTGGCTGACAACAGGAAACTCCATGTAATAAAGTTTGATTGGCCAGTAAAAGAATAAAAATTTTGGCTGCAAGTCCAAAAGTGCATCAATTTCATAAAAAGTTGATATGTAGTCTCAAACTATGAGTACAAATGCAAACAAAAAAAGACTTTAACTTTAACTCCTCTGCTTTTGTAACTTTTGTAACTTGTAACTTATGATGCCACAATTACAACACTGAATGAATGTATCATATGCTCTAATTTAAGAATGTCCTTAGTAACTGTTTGCATTATTTTACTCAGTTCCAACACTGGCCTTCACATGAGCTTACATAACTGAAGATATATTTAAGTTAATAATTACTGAACAGGAGACTACTGCATGGTCACCATGTTCATATTCTTTTATACACAGTGATTAAGCATAGCAATCATAACTAGTATTTTTTTGTAGATGATGCGAATCTGTATTACCAAGAAGCAGCACATTACTAAGTCTTTGTTCAAGTTCCCCAATGTTGTCTTCACTATCAACAATCACCACCTGCATCAGGAAACAAAAGGAGCCAGGGCTGCCTAATCACAACTTTTGTGATCTGTATGTGTAATGTCCTGCTGGTCTATGATAGGACACTAAATCAAACACATTGCTTTAGTTTTGTGATTGATGGGGGCAAAAGTTTAGGCACTGGTGATTCTGCAACTTGGTCAGCTTTTTTTGTTACTCTAGCTATGAGCTGCATGAGATCATCTTGGTAAGTAAGTAAGTCGGACTTGTTTCCAGTGAAGGTTGGACTCCGCCAGGGCTGTTCTTTGTCACCAATTCTGGTCATAATTTTTATGGACAGAATTTCTAGCCAGCACGTTGAGGGGGTCCGGTTTGGTGACCACAGGATTGGGTCAGGCCGTGACCTACGAAGCAGGCAGAAGCACCAACAGCAATCTGGCAAATAACAGGGGAAAACTGACTAGTATAAATACTGAAGGGAGAATGAGCTGATAGGCAACAGGTGTGTGGTGGCTGAGCAGGCTGGTTACGGATTGGCTCACAGTCAATGCTGGGGGAGTGCAAATGGGTTTGGACAGAGTACTAGCGGGAAAAACTGGCAGGGGCTGTCTGGAAGATTAGAGGGGGGTGAGCAGGAGGAGCAACAGGAGGATATGGCTAAGAAGCTCCAGCAGAGTCCCTGACAGAGCTGAGCTGAAAGGCAAAGCGCTCACCTATGGTCATAAGCTTTGGGTATTGACTGAAAAAACAAGATCGTGGGTACAAGCGGCTGAAATGAGCTTCCTCTGTAGGGTGGCTGGGCTCTCCCTTAGAGATAGGGTGAGAAGCTTGGTCATCCGGGAGGAGCTCAGAGTAGAGCTACTGCTCCTCCGCATTGAGAAGAGTCAGATGAGGTGGCTTGGGCATCTAATCAGGATGACGCCCGGACATCTCCCTGGTGAGGTGTTCAGGACACGTCCCACCGGTAGGAGACCCTGGGGCAGACCCAGGACACGCTGGAGGGACTATGTCTCTCGGTTGTCCTGGGAACGTCTCGGGATCCCCTGGAATGAGCTGGACGAAGTAGCTGGGGTGAGGGAAGTCTGGGCTTCCCTGCTTAGGCTGCTGCCCCCGCGACCTGACCTTGGATAAGTGGTAGAAGATGGATGGATGGATGGAGATCATCTTGGGTGAAAGCCAGGACATGCTGCAACAACCCTGGGTTATATTTAATGGATGCTTCAGTTTAAATTTTAGTACACATGCAACTGGACCGAACCAATACTCTTAAACCAATAATGATGAACATCAAAATCACACATAGGCCTAATAGTGCAGGAACCAGTTTCAGATTTGTCTTCAACAGGCTTTTTGTAGGTCACACCTCAAAGCAAGCAGGCTGACATACATGATAATAAAAAGTGCTACTTCTAACTTGAGACCAATGAGTAAAACAAGTTAATCTACATGGGAGATAGTTTAGATAAGGAAAAATACCACCATTATGAGGAAAACAACAAATGTAACCTAAGGAAGTGCAACAGAGGGCAAATCTTTCTCCTACGATGGACATATATTGCCTGTACTGAAAACACACCTCCTGATTGCCATAGTTTGGACAATCAGTATCACAATCAGTAACGAACAAGAAATAATTATGAGCATGACCATCTTCGTCAGTTAGTACTGACAGTTGTGCATAGAAAAAATATTTTGGTAAATGAAAATAGTGTCCATCTGAAAAGTAACATGAGAATATGTGAAAGGGAACATTAATCACAGTCGATTAAAGCCAAAATACTTAAGATAATGGCAGTTAATGTTGTCAGTGGGCTGCATACTGATTGGGTTGAGATTATAAGATGAGAAATGCTATCACTTCACATTAATGATTATGTTTATGTATATGAATTGGTACTCTCTGTGAACTTTATTCAAAATAATGTGACTGCCTTTAAAAACCTACAAAAAACATTATTTGCAATTATCTAATCTACAAACTTTTAAGAAAGAACGCTCATCAGACTTAAACACAATAAAATATTAAATGTTAATGTTATTAAAATCAGCAAAAAAATACAACATTGTACAGTTGGTTAATAGAAAAGCTGGGCATATCTGTAAAGTTTAAGTCTTAGGCGGGGACCAATGGATAACGGGGAGGCTGAGCATCAGCCAGTAAACAGGCAGGGCATTTATGTCGGCTGGTTATGACCTCAGCGCCCAATTCGTCTCTACGGCTATAAAGTACTTCAGGGATCATGTCTGAATGGTAAGGTCACAAAAAATCATGTTTTTAATTGAGTATTCTGTCTGATTAAACATACTTTCCTGTCTAGGTTACTAATGTCAGTCCAGTTTGATGCTGTGCCAAACTCTATTCAGACCTGCCTTGCTCTGAACCAATGCAATGTCAGCAACGTTAGCAACATTAGCAACATTAGCATCATTAGCAACGTTAGTAACTCTATACTAGACCAACATTTGTGTAACAGCAATGTCAGACATGTCGCTATTAGAAATGTTCTTATTGGATTAATGACAGTTGGTGTGTCAAACAAGGAAATACGCTTTTTATTTTTTTTTTACGGTGTTGTTACATGCACTTTATTGCTAATTAGGTTTTAACATAAAAGAAATTTGTTACCGCATTTAGATGCACAACAAACAGTAAACAAAAAAAATTAAAAACTAAAAAGCCAGTACTGCGAAGTCTAGAAACATAAACTCTACATTTAAGAAAAAATGTAAATAATGTGAAATATATCTTTCTTAAAATTAAAAAGCAGTAGACTCTGTGTAGGAATGTGTAAATTTACACAGTATGAAAAATATGTGCATGCAGAGATGCCACCATCTGCTGCCGATGTTAAGGGCTAAGAATAATCATATTTTATTATGACAGTATCAGCATACACAGTAATGGTATAGTGTATGCAACACAATATTTGATATATTTTGATATTTATTAACATTTTACCATTTCACTTGTGGACTAGGAGATGGGTGGTAACGATGTGGGACCTGAGGCCTTATCAGTGGAAACTGATATCAGTACTCTACCAGGGAATTTTCATCTGCAGGGGTCAGAAGTTGCCTCTGGGCATTGGCACAACCAAAGGAAAACCCTCCACTGACTTGGTCACTCAGACTGGATTTCGGGACCCCAAACCACACTACTGTCTGTTGCAGAGAAAGCCTGCCTGCCTCTACCTCCTGGACTGCCTGTTGCATGGCCTCCAGGGTCCATTTCCTCGGCTTCCTCTACCTCTTTTTCTCCTTAACTGGTGTGTATTTCGCATCAGAAAATGCATTTAATTAATTAATTTCTCTGTCATAATTAAATTCAAAATTTGCTTTAAAAGGTACATGTCATGCTACATTAACATTCTTAGATCTGTAAGCCATGTGCACAGACAAAATAAATTTACCTTAAATCAAAGCTGTATTACAATATCCACCTTTTCCTGAACCATCTTGATGCACCTGTGAAAGAGATAACCCCACCCTCCCTTCATACACACACACACACACACACACACGCACACAGACACACACATGCAACCTACCTTTTGTTAACTCTCCCTTTCTTAAATCTTTCTCCTTTCTTTCTCCATTTCTCCTTCCTCCTGTCCCTTTCCTCTCTTGACTTTCCCTTTCCTCACTTTCCTCTTTCTGTCACTTTCAACCACTGCTCTTTCTTCCTTCCTGGTCTGACTGTCTGCTCTATATATTTCAGCAAGGAAATCAAACCACACAAAAGAAAAGTTGACTACCTCGGCTCTTAACAAGTTATTTCCTCCCTCTCTTCTATTTAGCCAAGTTTAATGTACTAAAACAAATAGTTGAAAGCTTCTCATTTTTAGGAAGTTACCTCACAACAAAAAAACATTTAACACTACTGTGGTCTGTTTGTCTCTACACTTCAATCATTTGAAAGAGAAGTTTCACATTTTTAAATCTGTACAAATATAAGTCCAGCACATTGATAGGTCTCACTTGTTTTGATCACTTTATGTCAATTTTAGGAGTTAGATTTTCCCAGTTAAACATTCATTCATACTCTACAAATAATTCAAACTGATCGACTTTACAGTTCTAAGACATACTTGTTATTTAAGCACTTACTGAGAATAGGATTTTATTTGCCTACCTGTTTTTATTTTAGGATGTATGGTATGTAATTTACTTTCCTGTCAACACAAATAGAGAGATAGAGTTTTGACTAACATCTGAAGAATAAAGTTATGTAATATGGCAGAACAGTATAAATTACTAAGTATAAAGTACTAAGTACAAAAAAATGTAAGAAAGAAAGAACCGTTGGTTTGGATGCTGCGTTCAAGACCACTCGGAGATAACGTTCACGCTACAGGTTAACTGAAAAACAAAGTGTGGCATATTATCACTATTTGCAGAAAACACACTGAAAACATATGCAGCAGTAATTTATGCTTATTTTTGGAGATGAATATATTTGTAATATCCAACCTGTAATTTCCAACTATAACGCTGTTCCATTAATTTCCTACAATTCAGAGTCAGTTTTTTCCCAAGTTGTCTTGAACGCAGCATCAACTGCTGCTAGATCTCAACCACTATGTGTACCCATAGTTACGGTTGCTAATGTAGGATTGGACAGTGGCAGTTTGAGGGAGGGGCCTGGCAAGTTTTTTTTGTGGGTTTTTTTTTTTCCTGAGTCAAACGCCGGAGATCCAGCACGGTGCCGGAAATACTTTAAGCCCTGACACTGATATATAGATCTTCTATCATAAATACTTTGTGCTAAATGCGCACAACTAGTTAGGTTTCATTTAAAAAATAAATTGATTTAAAGAAAATAAAAATATATAGGTTAAAAGTACGATTACTTAAGTGTTGTCATGGATTAAAATAAATTGTTTATGATAAAAAAAATTCTGGTCGCAAAGTTAAAACTTTATGTTGAACTGACATTTTGATACGTATTTGTTCATTGTTAAAAAAACAATTTAGTTTTGTCACATCATAGTTGTTGTGTTAAAAAATCAATACTGTAATCATTTGACATCAATAATTTTGCCAGATAGTGCCACTCAATCTGATATTAATCTGTAATTGAAACACAAATTATTTTATCACTTGATAACACACACTTGATAACACACAATTGACTTAAGTTATCCCAAGTCAAATTAACAAGTGGAATCAACACAACTGTTTTAAGTCAAATTAAGTTAATAATTTGAGTTATTTCAGATCAAAAGTTTGCATTAATGCAACTTAAATTTTAAGGTAGGCCGACTTAGAAAAAAATCAGTTTTCTCAACTAAAATTTTTGCTTCACCTTGAGGTGGACAGGAAGCGGGAAGAGAGAGCGAGTAGTGACATGCAGCAAATGATCAGAGGCGAAATCGAACTCATGACAGCTGCGTGGATAACTGGGCCTTCTGTATATAGGTCATCCGCGCTACCGACTGAGCCAAACAGCGACTTAGTAATGTCATGCATTGAAAATGTTAGCTAAGTTAGCTAAAACCTGGTAATATTCGCATAACTTAACATGAACATGATTTAATATTAGCTGGTTTGCTTTTCTAAAAACTTGAACATTTCATTTAAACAAATTCAGGTAGGCCATTTTATGTGTAACATAACACATTATTTGACTGAAAAATATGATTTTGTCTAGCATTAAACTTACCTCTCTTCCAACTGGGAAGAGAAAATTGCGGCTCAACCTCAGGCAGAAAAATTTGAAAAGACGTTGACTTTGACGTCACGACAGCAGATGCAACTTGCTAAGAGAAACCTAATTGAGGCACTTTGACTCAAAGAAGAAAAACACATTAAAGGAACAAGTTGTAATTTCAAGTTGAAATAGTGTGAAAAAGTAGAGTGCCACCACTATGTAGAAAACTACATGAGAACCATTCAAAATATTACATCAACTACTACTTTTTAGACTGACCTCAAACAGCTCATTAAGTTCAACCAAATCCTGTTTATACCTGTGTGCGTTCTATAATTAGCAAATGTTGCCTTTGCATGGTGGTTTAATATTTTAAAGATGTAACTTCTACAAAAACACTATCGGCACTTCAATGTCATGTCTGGTGGTGTATACTGTGGTCACACATAAACGAATACACTGGTAGGCGAGGGATAATCGTTTGGTGTAGCTGAATGTGGTTGAGGCTGTGGTAACACACACTCAAATTCAGGCAGTGGCGGCCACATTCACCGATTCCTCGTCTGCTGGTGGTGACTGTGGCTGCAGCTGTCACATACGGGAATGGCGAAAAATTCCTGTAAATCCGCATTTTGGCTTCGGGTGGATTGAACCAAAGGGTCAGCACTTAATTGTAATTCACCCTGTGGTGGTGAGCAGTAACTGGAAACTACCACGGCATCCTGGCAACATAGTTACAATGTTTACAGCCAGACCAGTTCACCTTAGCTTGCTGGCTAGCGGAGTTCTATCTTGCGTGTTTTATCACACCGCCTGTGGTAACACCCAATTGGCCACGGTTTTTCACGGTGTAGAAACTGGAGCTCGCCTAACACACTTCACAGGTGTTTGTTGTAACAGGATGCTTTGCTATGGATGTCCAACAGTTTCTGTCGGCCGCACCGTACCACATATTATAATTAGTCTGCTTGTAAAGGGTGCTGTATGATATTTTTTAGGCCAACCTGGAAGTTAGAATCACCCTGGCTCCTTTGACAAAAAGTCAGTTGGTTACATGATGTTTTGTATTATTTCCTTAGAAAATAAACTATATTAATAGAATAAATAAAATGAAATTATATCTGAATTAACTCACACATCTTATATTAAATTTAAATGACATTGTTTGTCTTAAATACTTTGTATCTCAAAGGGAACTGCAGAGACAACTGTTCATGAGTACCTGAAAATGAAGAATATGAGCATCTACGTCTGCCGTGAGCTACATGCAGTAGGAATTATCATTGAGGGAATACCAATCCTTACTCATCTTGGAAATCTGGCCAAAGCATGTTGCCTACTCCCTGGGTTGACATATGCACTTAATCTTGAGTATCCATCCAAACTTTCTAAAACATTTGAGGTGTTTCAAAGACTTTTCGTGGGACTCGACACACTGCGTCCAAAACCGACACCCAAATTCAAGACTCTAAAAGAAGCTTCTAGCCTAGGCAGTCAGATAAGACTTTCAGCTTGCACTTATGAACACCTGTTTTCTTGTGTCTGTTCAAGATCATTATACACTGGACATTGAATTCTTCAGAATGTTGTAATGGTTTGTCCTGTACAGGTTTTATACTAAGCTGCAGGTCATTGTGCAGAAATTGTGCAATTGTGCATTGTGCAAGTTGTTTTTAAGTTTTTTATGTTTTATACACACTAAATTTCACCACTGTGAAGCTGCAACTGCTCAGAAGGTGGGATAAGTGAGTTGTTTAAGTTAAGGTGCTTTAATATTATGTACACACCAAAAAAGTGTACTCTGAATGTTCTACAAAGCAGCACTTTAGAAGTATAGTAAAAGTCTTGACTGTTCATACTATCCAGCTTCATGTTTTGAAATGGTAATAATTTAATAAATGCTGGAAATTAATATGTTTTTATTGTATTATTTATTCATATGTAATTATAATTAATGCTAACTAATTATTTTAAGCAGTTTCCACTTTCAAAACAAATGAAGGAAGAACTGGTCAAAATTAATAAAATAGAGTACACAAATTACTTTTTCATTTAAATGTTGCTAATTTTAATTAAATCTAGTGTGTTTAATATGCCAATGTTTTGGACATTGATTTTTGGCTTTTTCTGAAAACACAACTTAATTTTTTGCATACATCGAAATACATATTATTAAGTTCTCCTTACTTAAAATACCAATTAGTCCACTAACAAGCTGAAGGCAGGAATGCCATAAAGTTGGCCCAAACCAACTTTAATTTTTTTTTTACTTATTGATCCTTTTTTTCTACTTGACTTGTTGATCCTTTAGACAGAAAATTAACTACTGCTGTTGTTTCATCCCTGTATCGGGGAATAGTGAATGAAAACCACAGACACAATGTTGTTTTAATCACGTCCAGTGTCATAATTAGTGCTGAGCAATTTTATCGATTCTGCAATATATATAGATATTTTGTTTCCCCAGAGAGTATTGATTTTTCAGCCTCAAGTATCGATACATTAAGGCCCATTCAAATCCACCGTGTCCCACACGCGGGATGAGCAATTAGGTCTGCCAGCCGCTAGTGTCGCTGTAGAGCATTTCTGTTACCCAGACGCCGATGCTTTTCTCGTGCGGTTTGAGCTGAGAGATTCAGGAGAATGGCGGCGAATATAAATCCAGCGCCTGCATGCTTAAAAGCAGATGTGTGGGAGCATTTTGGGTTCAAAAACAAAAAGGAAAGCGACGATTTAGACAGAAGTATGGCGGTTTGCAAGCTGTGTCACACAAATGTTAAGTACTCTGGAAATACCACCAACCTGCGAGCCCACCTAAAACATCATCACCCGGACAAGGTAATGCTACCTGAGACCGAGCCCAAGATGCTGCGTCGCGTTGTTGCCACAAGTTCCCATCTACTTCACCGAGGTCGCAGAAAATTACGGAGTCCATTGCCTACTTTATTTGTCAGGATTTGAGACCTTATTCGGTGGTGGAAAACACCGGCTTCAGGCGCATGGTGAACACGATGGAGCCCCGCTATCCTATTGTCACCCGCGAACACCTCACCAAGGTTTGTGTGCCCAGCGCGGAGAGAGTTGCCCTGACTTGCGACGGGTGGACCTCACGAACAACAGAGGCATATGTCACCATCACGGCCCACTTTATAAACGAGGAATTGGAGCTTGTTACCTATGTCTTACAAACCAGGGACATGCCCGAGAGCCACACCGGACAGAACCTGGCAGAACTTCTGCGAAAGGCCCTCGCTGAGTGGGAAATCACAGAGAAGGATCCAGTAATTGTAACTGACAACGCAGCGAATATGACTACAGCAGCTGAGGAAGCAGCGTTCACACTACATGTAAAATGTTACGCACACACCCTTAATCTGGCTGCACAACGTGTCCTCAGAATCACAGCAGTTGCACGTCTGTTGGGAAGAGTGAGACCCATTGTGAACTTCTTCAGGCAAAGCACCACAGCCAATCACATGCTGAAAGAGAAGCAGAGGCTTCTACGACTACTAGGACACAAGCTGATGACGGACGTGGTTACCAGGTTTGTGCGTGGTTACTTTTCTATTTATTTAGAAAATAATGTTTTATTTATATATATATGGATATATATAACATCAACATCACTGTAATTGTTTATTTTGATTTTATTACTAATTTATTTTGTCATTAACCTAAAGCAGCATTCTGTGCATCCATGCTGTGTGAAGGGCACTATAGGTCTATAAATTAAATACAGTTTCTTACTTTCATTTAACTACAGATGGAACAGTGCGCACGACATGTTGGAAAGATTCCTTGAGCAACAACCAGCCATATGTGCAGCCCTGCTCACGAGTGAGGTGAGGAAGACCGAGAAGGATCTGTGCACACTGACAGAGTCAGACGTGACAACAGCTGAAGAGGTAGTCAGCGCGCTGAAGCCCATGAAGGAGGCTACACAGTACATGTCCAAGGAGAAGACCCCTACACTGTCAGTTGTCGCACCCCTCCAGGACACACTGATCAATGGACTGAAACCGATCGAAGGTGAATCTGCAGTCATAAAAGAGATGAAGGCTGCCATGGCTGGTGATCCCCAGAGGAGGTACATCGACCTCGAGGCAAGTCTCCATGCATGTTCAGCGATGGATCTAAGATTCAAAAGTCTTCCCTTCCTGACTGAGGACGAAGGACACGAAGTTTATGATGGACTGATTGCAGAGGCTGCAAGACTGAGCATGCCGCCATCTGAGGTAAGGCAATCCGGAGAGTAAGCATAGGCCTAAATAATACATTGTTCAAAGTTTAAAATGCAAATCTGCCTAAACACTTGCTGCGACTCCTCTTTAAGCAGCTTTACTGTTAATCACACAGTTGTTCTTTTCCTTTTCCAATTGTGCTAGTTAGCTTTAGTCTAGTAACTGGCGATGGCTTCTCCCTCCGCCTCTCGCTCTCCTCCTCTTTCCTGTACGGTGTGCCAGATGTTTAGTTATTCCTCTGCCTCATTTAGCGATAACGGTAAATATAACAAGTGTAGTTTATTTATGATGTTGGAGGCGAGGCTTAGCGAATTAGAAGCACGGCTCCGCACCATGGAAAGCTCAAC
>JAPZDZ010035139.1:0-12257 GCA_029783805.1 Acanthurus tennentii
TGGGGGTGAGAGCCACAGGGCGGTAGTCATTTAGATCAGACACTGCAGACTTTTTAGGCACAGGGATGATGGTGGCTGTCTTGAAGCAATAGAACCCCTATAGAACCCCTTGCTATTACCTTAAGGTCAAACAAGGAGATTACAGGTATGAGTAGAGATAATGTCGTCCATAAATTGTCACTGCATGCAGATGACCTCCTTTTATACATATCGGACCCGGATGAGTCCATCCCTAAACTTTTGGAAGTGTTACAGACATTCGGTAGTTTTTCAGGCTACAAATTGAACCTTATGAAAAGTTTACTTTTCCCTGTAAATCAATTAGCTATGGACATTAATCATACCCACTTTCCATTCACAGTGGAGTTAATATCTTTCACCTACCTTGGGGTGCAAATTACACATAATTTTAAAGCTTTGTTTAAATATAATTTTAATCCTTTATTGGAACATACCGAACAAGATTTGACATGCTGGTCAGCTTTACCTATTTCTTTTGCAGGCCATATAAATTCAATCAAAATGACGATATTACCAAGATTCTTGTACCTATTTCGAATGATTCCCATTCTCTTACCCAAATCTATCTTTGGAAAGCTTGATAAATTGATATCCACATTCATCTGGAATAAAAAAAAATGTGCGTATCCATAAAACATATCTTCAGAACTCAAAATCATCTGCCGGTCTAGCCCTACCTAATTTTTTGCATTATTACTGGACAACAAATATTACTTGACTTTCAATTTGGCTCTCCACGTTCAAAGATGGTAAAGGCCCTGTCTGGTCAAGTATGGAGTTACATTCAGGTCTACCAGTCACATTCATATCTCTGATCTGCTCCCCTCTACCTTTGAACTTAAATAGCTATCTTAACAACCTGGTGGTTCAGAACACTATAAGAATTTGGTCCCAATGTATGCGTCACTTCGGTTATAAACAAATGCTGAATTTTGCTCCGATAACATCTAACCCTCTTTTCCCCCCAGCTCAGAAAGATTGGGCATTTAAATTATGGTTTAGAAATGGTATCATTTTTTAAAAATATCTTTTTATAAACAACTCATTTGCCTCCTTTGATACCTTGGTTTGAAATTATAATATTCCACAATCTCACTTTTTTAGATATCTTCAAGTTCGAAGCTTTGCCACAAAACATTATTCTACATTTCCTCTTCTTCCACCAGACTGTCCTTTAGAGGATTGTTTAAAGCCTGTCTCAAACCTTAAAGGTTGTATTTCAAGACTATATGATATAATTCAACATATCAATCCTTCAGCACTGACTAAGATAAAAGTCAACTGGGAAGGGGACCTGGAGTTGACTATCCCCGACTCCATCTTGGATCTTAGCATAAATCACATTTACTCATCAGCCATCTGCATGTGCCACTGTTTGCTACAGTACAAAGTATTTCATCGTCTCTACTTTACTAAGGCTAAATTGTCAAAAATATTTTCAATTTCTGTTGACAATTGTCCTAGATGCCATCAGTCAGCGGCGACTATGGCCCATATGTTTTGGTCATGTAACACACTTAACAGTTTCTGGACCTCAGTATTCGAAGTGTATACATATATCTGCAGCAAAACAATAGATCCTAATCCATATATGACGATATTTGGTGTACCCTCCATAGCTTATAACATCACTTCATGTCAACCAAAGTCTATATCATTCACTTCATTACTAGCACACTGATTAATTTTAACAAGGTGGAAGTCTACCAGCCCTCCCTCTTTTATACAGAGGATTAAGGAAGTATGATGTGCCTTAAAATAGAGAAGCTGAGATCCACTTTGAAAGGGTCACATAAAACATATAACAGAACCTGGTTTCCCTTTATTGACTATGTGTAGAACTTGCCTTTCCCAGCAGTCTGAAGTCAAGTTTGGCACATGAGCTTATAATCTAACCTGATTCTGATCCTTTGATTTTCAATTTAATTTCTTTTCTGAGTGCCAAAAACTTGTATGATGCATTTACTGTACTGTACAGCTGTTGTTTGTTCTTTTTTCTTTTTTGCCTCCCCCCAATGTATTCTTGTACCTACCTAACTGTGACAGAGACGATTTACCGTGGTATATGATAGACTTTATTTGTTCTGAGGAGCCTTAAGTGGACTCCAAGCCTATACTTATATTTTATGACTGTGCTTCTTGGGGGTTTCTTTGATGTGTCTTTCTTCCTTTTGGTTTGTTTGTTTTGACTATGTTTTATTATTGCTGTTGATGTCTTGTTTTTTGTCTCAAATTGGGAAAATGAATGAAAAAAGTGTTCAAAAAAACCACACACATTTCAAATGATCAAATTATCTGATCCACTTCCTCAATACAAAGGCATACAAGGAAGCTAAAAAAGATTTTCTATATATGTCTGCTGTTGCTGAGCAACGTGTTTCCACGTGAGACACCAGCTGATCAACCTCACAAGAAAGTGAGACATCACGTACACGCAGGCACAAGATGTGACCTACAAACGAATTTTCAAAACAGCTTTATAAACAAGACATTTATAACACGCATCCAACTAGGCACATTTAACCTGTGCTGGACCAGTTAATCTGAATTACTCTTAGGGCTCTATTTTTGTAGACCAGACGTAGGCGTGGCACACCTGCCCTGTGCCTCGCCTACGCTGGGCCAACGAGGTGTGGCCAGCGGACTTTGCAATTTTCGTGAACGGCGCAGTCCAGCATGGCGCTCCCACGCCTCCGTCCCTCCCACCGGTGCAAGTGGCAAAGGTGGAGGAGAGAGGGCATGAGTGGGTTAACACAGTGTTATCTTCACCAATCAAATGAACGCCTCTCCATGCCTTTAAATGTGCTGCTGGCGAGGCTGCTGATGATGCAAAAACAGCCTGGGAGGAAGTTACTAATATTGTTAATCAAGTTTGCCCAGATATTCTGAGAATTGCTGCCCAATGATGTAAGGAGAAGGGCCAAAAAGAGTTGGCATAGCAAAGAAGGCACACAGTGGTCGCCGGGCTGCGCATCCAAGGCCACGATTCATGTCACCGTGTGGAACACCTCGCGGGACAGATGTAATCTGTTCCTGTGTCATGAATAGGAGTACAAAATTAAGTGACAATTACATTAAACACAGCAGCAGGCTAATCCAGGCATCATGCTTGTGATCCACCTGCATTCCTGCTCTGTCAACGCCAAATAGGAGAATTGTTACGGCCCTGAGCCATAAGGCCCTAGACCTCCCCTTCCGCTCTGTGTGTGTGTGAGCGTGTGTGTGTGTGCTTGTGCTGTCTTCTCAGTGGGCGTGTCCTCCCAGCCGAAGAAATCCCTGGTGGAGGATTGGTGGCACTGGTCGGCGCGGGGATCCACCAATCACACCCAAGCGACATTGATTTAGCTAGTTAGCGCACACACTTTAGGTTTTGTTCTTTGTTTAATTCCACTAGGTTTTAGAAAATGCGGGTCCCTTGTATTTTTGTTTGTATATTGACAGTGTAGTTAGTTAGGTTTTGTTTTAGAGAGGGATATTTAAGTTATTTACAGATAGTTTACAGATAACGGCAAGAAGAAAGGAGGGGGGATTGCAATGTATGTGAGTGAGCGGTGGTGCAATCTCAGACATCTATGCAGAAAGGAACGTCTCTGTAGCCCGGATATTGAACTGCTGGCTGTCGGGCTGCGCCCTTACTACCTGCCGAGAGAGTTTACATCCACCATTGTGATCTCCGTCTACATCCCCCCATCAGCTGATGGCGAGGCGGCTGCTGACGTCATCAACACCACAGTCTCCCGCCTGCAGACACAGTAGCCCAACAAAAGCATTTGCAATTTGTTGGAAGGAATCAGAAACTGCCACTATGATGTGCGCAAATGACTAAATGTGGAGGTTGAACTAACTGTTGTGCAAATGTTAATAGTGATGTGAGAAATGCACCAAAGCGACTGAGAAAAACTATAATTCGATCACACTTTCAGCTGCTGTCAGGTTGAGTTTCAATTACGCATGACAAATGTCTTTGATCTGACATCAGATGTGATGGGACAATTAATATAGATACAAATGTATATGCTGATTCAGACGGCAACATTAAATAGTGGTTGCTGTGATTGGCACCTCGGTCTACCAAATTGCCAAATAGGCTGCGCACTGTGGTGCGCCGGACAAAATAACCACTGCACAGGGTGCGCCACGCTCCGCCACCCTCCGCTGTGCCACTAAATTAGAGCCCATAGTCTTTATAACTCAGTTGGAAGTGTAGATTATTAACCTAACTGAGAGTTATAATATGAGAGTGGGTTAAAACAACATAACAAAATTAAGCCTTATCAGTTTAAAACTCTTCCAACCCTCTATGGTTTATAGCAAATTTTTAGTTGCCAGGTCTGTTTAACAGTGAAAAGCTACAATCAAATCAAACAGCCTGACATGATTGAATTGTTAAATAAATGTATGTTAATGTACTTTTAGATATGTTTTTTTCTTGATTTTTGTCAGTCACTTCAGCAGATATTAATACTTTTTAGTTGATGAGTGAAATGTTTGATCAGCTGGTGGTCAGGTGATCACTCTGGTCACTGGAATTCTCCACTGAGGATATGTGAACCAAATTTCACTTCCATTCCCAGAGCCATGCCATTAGCAGGCTCGCATGACTGGAAATACCTATAAAAATTTAGTAAGTAATACATGTCAAGAAAGTCCATGGCTTCATCACTTGTAGCAAAGAATATTGTGTTAATTATTCAAATTTGGGCTGAAAACTGCCTCTGTCTTATCATGAGGAGCCTGAGGGCTCTGAGGAAATACATGCAAACAATTTTAACGTTTTAACCTCAGATGAAAGAAAAAAGGCCCACTAGAAACCCCTGAAGCTTAGTTTTGCCAGACTTCAACTGTCATTTCTATGAGGACTTGTGTGTGATCCCTTGCCATGTTTATAATATTTTTTTATTGCTGTGTTGGTGCACTGATAATAATTGACAAGGTCTTCCTTGTTGATCATTTGGTCAGTTAGTTTCAGTCTGAGACAGAATAAAACCCCATGGTACACCACTTCTGTTCTCTACTCTTTTAAATTGAAATCAACATTACTTTTTGCTGTAATTAGAAAAAGTAAAAGAGAGGAGTGTGACCCTCTTTATTTCTTGTCCTATTTGATGAAAGTGTAGATAAAATGAAAACAGCTTGGATACATTTCATCATTCTGGGAGTCATCTCAGGTGAGTTCTCATCACTTTATACAACAGTTAAAATTATTAATTCATTATTTCTCAAAATGCAGCAATTATTTATTGGCGCTTAACAGTACATAAGAAAAACAATCCCTATTTATATTTGAAGTATATAAATTTAATTTCAGTCAAGTAGTTTTGTCATCAAAAGAAAACATGAGCTTCTTACTGATTTTAATATCAGTGCATAAAAATGTCAATTCTGTCCCTAGATTGTGTTTATTGATACGTTCCTGTTGTGTGTGTTTTTCCTCTTCTGAATTGTGATTAAGGATATTGTCCAAGTGCATGACCACTTCGCAATATACACAACTTTTTGACTTCTCAGACTCATAACTGCCTTCTCCAGGTTTGACCAAAGGAGCTGGTGTGTTGCCAGATGGTCCTCTGAATACAACTGTGGGAGACACAGTGATGTTCACCACAACACTGACTCCAACAAATGAGCCACTTTTTTCAGTGAGCTGGAGATTTGATGATAAAAATATAATCACTTTTACTGGTGTAAATAATACTGCACCAGAGTATGGAGGCAGAATCACCCTCTTCATCAACACTGGATCTCTGGAACTTAGAAATGTGGCTCTTACTGACAGTGGAGAATACACAGTTTCAGTTTTTCTCTCTGGAGGACTTCAAAAAACAGGGAACACAAGACTGAATGTGTATGGTGAGCAAATATTTTACATGTTTCTGTTTGAAACTGAAATAATATAATGCATAGCATAGTAGTTGAGAAATAAAAGAATATTATTTCTCTTCAAATCATTTTGTTGAATGACATTTGTTCAGTTTTCATAGCAGGTTATAACAGGTTAAGTTAAATCATCATATATAATCTTTGAGCAGAAACATGAATTAACCTCACCACTTCATTCTGTGGTCACATGAGCATAACTGATTGGTCTTTATGACAACATGACTGATGTCAGCTGAAAAACCAAAGATGTGGTTGACAGCTTGGACAAAAAATAAAGCAAGTGGACCCAAAGTGAACTTTTTTGTGTCCAACTGTTGTTAAGATCAAGAATAAACTTTAACACTCTAACTATTTAATTTCAGAAATTTCTGGATGGTGTGTAGCACTCATAAAGAATTTTATGTTTTAAGTCTTTAATTTTCTATTAGCATTTTTCTTAAAAATTACTAGGATACAAATTTTTAACATGGTATAAGTGCTTATATCAACAGTATGTTTAGAAAACATACAATGTATACACTCTCTTTGCAGTTTTGTAGGCATTCCTATAAAATCAAAAATATTTGTCCTTCCATCCATAAATTGCTCATCATATTTAGCTCTTCTTGACATTGTATCAAAAACACGGATCAAAGTTTGAAGGTCATACATAATAACCGCTGTTCACATTGACAGCATGCTGAAAATAAAATAATGTTTAAAAATAACAAGAAAGCCTTAAATATGACTGACACACCTCAATGCCAGTTTTACACAAAAATCTGAAACTAAAACTGAAGCTAATTTTCCTATTGAAGTGCAAAGTATTTTGTAAACACCCCAAATACCTTTACTGGTCCATTTATCATTATTTTCATGTACTAATGTAGAAATTGTAGCATTTTGTAGTAGCAGGTGCAAATCTAATGCTCATGAGACTGAACATCCCATAAAAAAAATGGCATTCATTGCCAGTCTTGCAGTGTTTCTCCTTTTCTGTACTTGTGTCATGTGGTTTCAAGTATAAAACCATTTGTTTTTCACCGACAGAGCCGGTTTCTAATGTAAAAGCAACTGCAAACACCACAGACTTGGTTGAGTTGATCGGGTCTGTCCGTCTGTCCTGCTCCTCCTCTGGATCTAATCTCACTTTCCTCTGGCTGAACAGCAGCTCTGAGGTTACAGAAAGTGACAGAGTTCAGCTCACTGATGGAGGATCCATTCTCACTATACTCAATGTGGCCCGCTATGACCAGGGACCATTCAAGTGTCGTGTGTCCAATCCTGTCAGTAATGACACCAGTGATCCAATAAATCTCTCCATCAACTGTGAGTTACTTGCTTATATGTTTAGTTGTCATGTTTCTTTAAGTCACAAATTTTGAAATCTTTATATTTCAGCAAATTTATACAAACTTTCAAAAAGCAGCTCCTCTGTCTAGAATTTTCAGTTTGAATAGTTATGAAACATCATTTTCAGCAACATCCACCCTTTTTATTCTAAAGTTATGAACATTTATTTTCAATATCACGTGTCATCTACAGCTCTGTGTATTACTAATCATTTATATTGCTTCACAACAAGTTTGACTGCATGACATTTCCCTTTTAATATTCATGCAACTAACATTATATTTTAGTATTCATTTTGTTCTATTGCTTTCTCCTCTACTTTCAGTTGGCCCAGAAACTACTAAGTTGACAATATTTCTATCAAAAGAATCTTATGAGGAAGTTTCAAATATTATCCCAAAGTGCTCCACTGTCTCCAGTCCTGCTGCCCAGTTTTACTTGTTTCTGAATAGAGTCAAGCTGCCTGAGACTGACGCAGAGCTCAGACTGATCAACACACACAGACACCAAAGTGAAAGCTACAGCTGTCAGACCTTTAACAACAAAACTGGCAGAAATGAGACATCTCAGCCTTTAGTTGTGTCTGTGCTGTTCTTGTGCATAAGCAAGAGATATAGTTGTGTAACAGAGAGATTTGAGGCTGAACTAGATCAAAACTTTGAGGTGACACAGCTAAAGGGCATCACATACAGTTCTGACTCTACTTCCTTAAAAACTGTACTTTTACCTGTTTTGTAACAGTTTCACCTCAGGCTGTGGGCAGAGCAGTTTTTTAATGACTTAAACTTTTGTCTTTTAAGTGGGGAGCATGAGGTAGGCTGTGGGAGAGGCAGACTTTATATTCAGATAGGTGATCTTGCAGGGTTTGGCCCAGTTGGATAAAAGCTCTCTCTCTCTAGCAGAGAAGTCTGTGCTTTGGTCAGAGATTGTTTTATAATGGTGTGGATGTTGCTGTGCATGTCAAAGGAGAAAGTAGGAAAAGACAGGACTGATAAGGTGGAAAGATTCTTCTTTTCAAACACAGCAGAAAAAGTGTGTATTATGTCACAGCGTCCATGCAGGTTCCACTACAGAGTTTATAAAGCCTCAGTCTGAGATCATGTTCGCTAAAACTGCATATTACATCAACATTCAACAGCCAAGAAAGAAATTTCTCCAGCCAAAGGAAAGATCAAGGTCACACCCTTAACATAAAGGAACATAATTGCAAGTTGCTTAAAAGAAAAAATATTGTATGCTTTGTATGCACAGATATGACGAGACAGTTCCTGTTTACATACTGTTACAGAAATCGATAAAATGTCTTCTCTTTTTTGTTAATTCAAGATACACAAAAGGAGCCTATCTGCTCTAGTGGTTGCATCGCTGGATTCGTAATTGCAGCTTTGGTTGTTGTTGAAGCTGCAGTTGGTGGAGCATGCTACATTTATGCGAAAAAGTAAGTGGAAAATAATTTTCAGAAATAATCGGAGACACTTTTGTGATGAAGAATCAGTTACAATTATGATGAATGTAAGAAATGGGAATCACTAGATGTCGACCCATAAACATGTCAGAGCAAAAGCAAGTTAAGTTAAAAGTTTACTTTTAGTCATGAAACAGATGGTCAAGAATGGTAGGTTGAGGCTCCCATTTAAAGAGAGAGAGAGGTTCATGTTCAAAAGTCGTCCATGCAAACGATGGATGTCAAGTGATGGAGAATGACATGATAACAAGTGCTGGATGTTAAATCTGAAATGACAGAAGAGTTCGTACATGGGAAGGGAAGTGAACAGGTAGAAAATAAGGAAATAGAATAAAGCTGATGTTGTAAATGTATAAACGTTGTTTTCTCAAGCAAATAGAGGTTACTGTTCAACAGAAGCTCACTTGTTATGTTCTGTTAGTGCTGATGTTAATGCACTTGACACACGCAACATTTACCTCATGCGCTGGCATTATACATTAGACCTACTATGTTTTACATTGTCAACAATAAAAAAGTATTGTATGAACACATTTTTTAATGAATCTTTGCAGAACTTCCCTTTAATTAAAACTATATATATATAATCCATTGGAGGTTTCACAGTAAAAGTTAACTTAATATGTTGATCATCTTTAATTTAAAAAAAAAAAATTACTGGTACAAGAATTGAAATGCTTGAAGTTGCTGCATCACAATATTATCTCATTCATTTGTATTAGATGACAATCTTATATAAATGTTTAAAATTTTGCTTTAACGTTGTGTCTAGAAAATTTTGTTTCTGTTGAATCAGCACTTTTTAACAATGTTTTATTTTAATATTTAGAAAAGGCAACAATGCTCCACCACCTCAAAGTAGAAAAGGTTGGTATTTTTCTCATCATATTTGTGACCAGATCAACAGAATAAAAGATAAATTACAGTCTATGTTAACTGTACAAATTGTATATGACATAAATCATATGTAACAAAACCTTTTTTTCTCACTTAGAAGAAGACAATCCATATGAAAACTGTTCAGAGTTATACGAGAACTGTTCAGAGATATATGAGAACAGTTAAACTTAATACCTCGTCCTAATAAGGTAAGTTTATGAACTAATTATTCTGACTTAAAGAGAGAAATGTGTATTATATTTGGAAGAGTGTTCATATTCTATAGAAATGATTAATATAAGCTAAAAAATAATCATAACTGGTATAAGTTAAAACACTGACCCTTTTCTCTAATCAACTGTTTACTTTTTGTCCTCCAGATGACAGAAAAAACAGAAAATTGCGAATTCTTCACATGAACGAAGAAAAGCAAGGACAACCTCAGTTTATAGAAATATAAATATATACACGCTCACACGAGCGCACACACACAAACATGCAGCAGCCTTAGCAGTTCATTGCCTCGTTCATGTTAATGTATAATGTCTTAGCAAAACATTACCAGTTACACTTTACTTATATGTTACAGACCATCATTTGCATTTTTTCTGCATTTCTGGCTAACTGTTTTTTCAAGTGCAATAACAATTCCCCTTTAAACATTCAGGGTTAAGGTTTGGTATTTAAGAGATTTATGAACAAATTTATGTTAGAAAGGTGACAGAGATGTCTTCAAACCAAAAACTGAGACTTAAAAGGCAGAGTATGCAGCATTTCTTGGTCAGAGTTTGTAAACTCACAATTTATAATTGGCCCCTCTTGCTCTGCCCAAAAGCAGAACAACATGCCTCCTGCCCCTGAAATATTCGTCCACCTTAGCAGCATCTTACAAGGGACTACAGAGTAGCAAATTTAGTCTCAGACAATTCATTTTCGGCGCAGATGCGGTAGCTCGTGTTTACTGGATTGGCTGGTGTGTCAGAAAATTATTCAAAGCCAGTCAGCACTACAGATCATAAACAAACATAAAATTTGAGGCGATGTTTGAAAGTAGAACTTGGTGTGTGAATGACATGCACTGTAAGCTAAGCAGGAACATTACATTTATTGCAATAGAAATGCCGATACATTAGCAGGCTAACTAGGCTGATCCCCAGCTCCTATTTGTCCAACAGAAAACGGGCCAACTCCAGATCACTCTGGTTTTAAAAAGCCTTTAGTCTGCTCTGCATTTCGTCTCACCATACTTACGTTTCTTCACTGGCATGTTTGCCATTATCGCATCTGCTCCTATGAGGCTGGTCAAGTCTGGTGTGCTGCCATTGGCCAGGGGGTGGGGAGTGTGCTACTTTACCTAAGGGTTGCCAACCAAAAACATTGCAAACACGGCAAATCAACAAGAAAAAAAGAAATACAGGCAGGGGGCAGTGTTCCTGCAGAAAAACACCACCACCACACACTTATAGAGGGTCATCAAAAACGATTTAGGAGAGATTCTTTTTTTACGGGTCAATACATCAGTTTTTACGAAATTCCAGTATATTATACCTCAAAACAGAATAAAGAGCTTTATAGAGCTGCAGAATTTTTGATGATTGTGATTTGGAAGTAAGTACAGGAGCTTTTATCACAAAGCAGCTAAGTAATAAGTATTTCTTATTCAGTTATTACTAAAGAGTGGTGAATGTGTTTTCATTTAGAGGTCCCATATTATTCCACTTTTTGACATTGTCAGTAGGTTTTAGGGGTCTCCAAAACATGCCTGAGAAGTTTCTCGCTTATGTGGAAAGGCATACACAGGTAATAATAAAACGGTATACAAAGGCTTCACCTGTCATGTTTTTGTGAATTTTTACTGTTTTCTCACTTTCTTGTTGCTAACAATAAATAAAATAGTAATAAAATGTTGACATTGCCTCCAGAATTTACTCTTAAATGTTGCTAAAACTTCTACAACTGAAAATCAATTATTAGACTTCAACAGTCATCCTTTTAAATGTAATCCTATAGTAGCTGTAAATACATGAAACTTGTTCGAATTAGTACTGAGAAATTATCTAATTGCTGCATTGCAAAAATGCCAGAATGTTTAAATAAATCCTTACAGAGACCTTTAATGTCAAAAGCTGCTGTATGCTGCCCTCCTGTGGTGCTTCTGTAGGCTGAGCAAAGTGAGCAAAGTGTTGTAAACTGCTAAGATATCTTGCAGTATATTTAACTCTCTCTGAGGCTAATAAAAGGAATAAGCAACAGTTCAAGACACACTTATATGGAAGCCCTGAGAGGTAAAGAGACAAAGAACTAGTCTGGGTGATCCATTTGCTTGTTTTTGATGTTTTTTGCATTTGCTTTAATTGGTATTAAAAAGAAAGAGATGCCAGAATAATTTCTGCAGCTCTACAAAAGTTTATTCATTGTGTTTGGGCTGCATGACTCAGAGCTTTCTGGCGCTTTCAGCTCAATACTAACATCAGCATGCATACTTATCAGAAAAATGTTAATGTCCAGATGTTTAGCAGATAAATTGTTTAACATGGCCATTGTTCTTGGTTTAGTTAGTCATTATGCTACTACGGCAACTACAAGAATCACACACACACAAGCACACACACGCAAACATTTCATGACAAAACATCTGATCCATTTCCTCAATACAAAGGCCTACAAGGAAGCTATAAAA
>JAPZDZ010035201.1:0-12250 GCA_029783805.1 Acanthurus tennentii
GAAAAACTTTCTTTTAACAGGCAGAAACCTCGGACAGATCCAGACTCAGAGGTGGGCGGGATCTGACGGCACCGGTTAGGTTGAGAGAGAGAGGGAGGGGGCAAGAGGGGGAGAGATAGATAGAAAGGGGGGAGAGAGCAAGGCCAAGGGCTAAGATAAATCATTGCAACAATGAATAATTCTCTGCTTAGCCGTGCTGTCTTATGCTAGGTTATGCCCAGTTACGTTACCCAGTCTTCTGAAGGGAAAGATGTCCTTTCCGGTGCGTTGCTGTGTTAAGTCCATGAAGCTGTAGGCTTGTGATGACGTTAAGTCCAATAAGCTTCAGGTTTGTGAGGCTTCCTGATGGGTTGCAGGCTGGTCTGGCCCTCTGAATCCTGGATCTTTGAAGATCACTGGTTGCTCCTTTGTTCCAAGTTAGCGGCTCCTGGCTAACTTTAGTTGTGACTCCTGTTGCTTGTAAGTCTCAGCTGGCAGTCCTTGTGTCCTGGCCGCTGGTACTGACTTGACTCGTTGACTCCTGTTTGATCCTTCGGCAGGCCCTTGCGTTGCTGCTCTTGGTGAGGAGGAGTGTAGCAGCAATCTGCATTGAGCAGGACTGCTGGAGAAGTTTTCTGAGTCCTCAGCCCTGTAGGGTTTCATAAGAGGAGAGAGCAAAGAAAGAGAGAAGGGCAAAGAGGCAGATGCGGGGGCAGAGGTGGCTTTTAAAGTCTGTTTTCACACCCAGGTGTGAAATCTTGGGGACTCTGGGAAGTTGATTTTACTGCCCCCTTATCTGAATTCCTGAGGGTCTCAGATTCAGACCAGATTTCCCACTGAGGTGTGATCTGCAAGGCCTTCTTTTGTCCTATCTCTTGGTGAGATCCCAACATTACCATACCATAAGCATATTACCACATCATGCTAACTGACCAAAAGCCATCAATAAACCTTTAAAATTCATCTCACATCAGTGGTAATGCTTATTCTATTCTTCTGCATGAGAGAAAGAAGGCACATAACTGCGCTTGGGTCACAGTGTGGACTGAGTGGCAGCGGTCGGCTGTCTGTAGCTCAAACTATGTGCGATAAGTAGAAGCTCAAACAGGTGTGGGTTTGATCGATTTCTCCATTGGATTGGATGTGGGTTTCTCTGTCTGTCATTTTTGTCTGATCCCCACACAACTGCCAGTACTCATGTCCATCACACTTTTACCTGGTTACTAGACATCCTCAGCCTTTAAAAATAAAAGCTCAGAACACTTTCAAAATAAAAGCTCTTATTTTTTCAAAACATGAACAGAAATACCTAAAAAATGGTAAAAAATGGATTGTCTACACTTTAATGCAACAGATACCTTTCCCAATGGGCCACAATGCATAGGCCCTAATAACACTGCTTGCAGCTTTAATTATCAGGGCCCGAGCCAAGCCAGGGAAAGGGCCCTCTTTTTATTGTTCCATTTCTTTCTTATTATTACTTCTATTTAAACCTTAATTTGACCCCCTGAACACACTCAACACCAAATTTGGCACGCACACCAGGTCTGCCAAAAAAAAAAAAGAACCCCAAAGTGCAAAAAGTGCCACCTAGGCACACTAAAAAGGCCATTGCTGCCCACAGGAGTGTCATAGAGAGACCAAACAAAAGCCGGATTGTAGATCTAATCAAGACCTACAAATCATGCACTGACACCCCAGGCTAAAATCAGCAGGAAGTCAGCAATATGCACTACAAAATACAATTGACACCCACATGACACTTAGAACAAAATCTATCTTTTTTGAGGGCGTAAATGGTACCAACTTCAAAAGGTCATAGATGACTGAGGACACAGTGCTGATCAAAATGTCTGTGTAACTTAGTCATTAATCAAATCGTTTGGATCTTAGATGCCCTCAAAGTTGGAGCTGCAAAACTTCTTTCTCTGTGTCCTCCCATTAAAGTCAATGGGAAAAAAGGGACTTGTGTTTAACTGAGACCCCTACAGTCTAAAGTATAAGTCTGATGGCTTTCAGATCTGTGCCGTTGGAAAGATAACAAAATTTCCTACTAGAATATCATAAGTTGTGTAAGATTTGATACAGTTTGTGGCACTTTTAAGCAGGTTTTCTAAAATGTTTTTCTCACTTTTCTGCCCTCCTACACTCTGCTGATCATGTGATTCATTCTTTAACTAAAGCTTAAAAGTGATGCTCTTCTACCACCTTGTGGCCAAACTAGGATTCGTGTTTACTTCAAAGGTGGCAAATATACAGAGCTTATGATCAGCACTGTGTGCTGCTCATTAAGGTATGGTATTTACAGATAGCCCCTGCTAAGATTTGGTTTAAGAAACTTTTTTGCACGCACTGTGAAAACGAGAGACAATGCTGGCAAAGAAGATAATGAAATTGGGGAAAACATCTGTGGAGTAATTACTGTTTGAAGGCTGAAGTCTGGAGTGACATCTACAAAAAGCACAGAGTAAGGGTAAGATATATTTTGGAGCAGTTTGCCTCAGGTTATTTCTAAACTACTTATAAAATGAAACTGCACCTTATGTGTTTGTTCCACGTATTTGCTTCCTTAAAAGTAAACATGGGTTCTACTTTGGCCACAAGGTGGTAGTAGAGCATCACTCTCTAAGCTCCAAGCACTAGGAGTGACATATTACTCTGAGAACTATCGTTATTTTCCCTTTGGTTGCTCTGTAGTCCATGTGGGTGTTAGAGAAAAAAAAAAGATCTTAAGTTGATAAAAAGTGATCTTAAACTAAGAAGTTTCCCACAGAAATTGAACACTGACGACTAAAATACACGTCAGAAGCTGTGTGTGCTGCCCCCTCTGTTGTACAGAGGGTAGTGATCAATGATGTCAAGAGAAGTAGACTGTCAGCAGCTAAACTTCAGCGGTTCTAATTGTTTACACAGAGCAGGGAAAATATATGCATATGAGTATCAGTGTTTGTTTTACATGTATGTGCTACTTACTGCTTTGTTTGTGTTGAAGTAGCGGGCTTTGATAGTTTAAAATTAGTGTGGTAGCGATGCTAATTTCTATTAGCCCATCTATGGCGTTTTCTATTGTATGTTAGCATCAAGTTTGGTAAGCCAATGATAATGGCAGTGATGCTATGTTTAAAGTACTTTGAACATTGTTTAAAACTGTGATTTGCTTAAACGTTTTTGACATATAAATATATGTTGTTTAATGGCTGTTCTGTTCTATGTATGTCAGTTTTACAATCATCTTCAATGGGAGTGACTAATAAACAGCTGGAAGCAAGAACACTTTGCCTCTCATTTGGGGAACTGTTAGCTATCTGCCAAACTTAACACTACACGTTCAGGGAGGGCAGAATACCATGACTTTGAGTAGAACTGCATTGAGCAGCTTAGAACTGTGAACAATTCATATCCCAGTCAGTTGCAGCTACTACCCTATATGTTGCATTAAAAGCCAGCTACATTAGTGAAGTGTGCATACAGTTAAAGTGACTCAGAGAAAAGCCTCGTACTCTTTAAAAAAACCTGTGGGGATAATCTTCTAAGATAAATTTAAGTAATGCTAAGAGCCATAGGATAAATGCATAAAGCTGAACTCCCATCAGATCAACTGAAACTTGAACTAAACAGATAACTCCTACGCTGCAGAGATGCTTTGGAAATTTACGAGGCGTGTCCGACGTTGCCGTTGACAGGTGTTGATGAGGGCTGTGTGGACTGACAGATGTGTTCAGTAAGAGCATTTTCACATAATTTTCCTCCATAACTAACCATTGCTAACTCAAGAACTCCTGCGCTACCAACCAACTTCGCGACGTCACAGGTTACAGCGGTGAAAGCTGATGTCATCCGTGCTTGGAAATACATAAGGGAACATTGTTTTTTTCTTGTATGTTTAGTTTTTTAATCAATGTCAGGTCATTGTTGAATAGAGGGGACTTTGATTTAGCACATCGATTAACTTGATTCACTGCCTGATTTCCACTTCAAAGCAGTGAATGCAGTTATGTTCTGGCCTGCCTGCATGACAGAAAGAAGGCATATACTGCGCTTGGGTCGCAGTGTGGACCTAGCGCAAGCACTCAGCCGTTTTTGGGGTGAGTTGCTGCCGGCTCTAACAGGTGCCAGGGTGCGAGGGCCCGTCCAACGCTGCTTGCAGCTTTAAACACTATTTGTAATGAGATGTATATTAAAGTTACTCTAAAGTATTAACAATTCACTCAACATAGTCAGTAAATTGCAGTCATAGTAACATAATGAAAATGCATTAGAAAAACCAAAAAGTATATCTTGATCCTATGATATGTTGGAATTGACCAACATATCTTGTCCAAAGAAAATACTTTTCTTTGGACAAGATCTTTTGCTGAATTTGACAAAAACGGTGACAAATGGATAAAACCTATCATGATTTTATTAGTATGCTATAAGAATATCAACATTAACAAAAGTTCTTAGGCAGAGAGCAGGAAAATTTTGCAATCTTGATCTTATCCGCCAGTCTTTCCAAGTTGGGAAGGGGTTTTCAAGGATAGTTCTTGTATGTGTGAATGTGCATGCGTAAAATACAAGGAGGGATGAAATCATGCTGTAAAGTTGTTTACAGTCTTTTGATGTTTCTTACAGCAAGTAAATTTAATAGTCGCTAGTATTAAAAGCTGAGATCTGATGATTTCCAATCTTTAGAAAAGCCCCTCATCCATTCTGTGGGAGTTTTAGATGTATATTTCATCCTGTTCCTCTCCATCGCAAATCTAAAGTGTTTTTTTTGTGTTATGAGGTGGTTTCCTTTTGAATTGCAATTAACCTTTTCTGTTTAGCATCAAAGTGATAGTTTTGTGGTGTTGTTGAAACATAACCTGTATCTCCCAGAAAAAGACCCTACTGTGGCATGTTACTGAGGCAGAGCGGTGTCCCCTACATTAGGAAAGAATCTGCAGATACACTAATATTATTTTTCAAGTACGTGGCAGCAACACCTGATTAGGCTGGACTGAAGTCAATAAAAAAAAAATCAGAAATGCCACCAAAATAAGTATTTTGGTTGATATTTTAATAATCCAGATCCAGAACCATCACAGGGCATCACAGTCCAGTGGTCATACATGATGAACCAAAAATTAAGATATGCTCCTACAAATACCTACAAATACTTCTCTGTCTCTCTCCCTCTCTCTGTTTCACTTTCAACGACTCTCTCTCCCCCTCTCTTTCTCCCTCTACCCCCCCTTTTTTCTTCTACCTCTCTTCATCTCACTATTTCTTCCCTCCAACTTTTTTCTCTTTTGCTCTCTCCCGCTTAACCTGAGTGGTCTCGACGGATAGCCCCACACGTCTGGTTCTGGATCTGTTTCAAGGATTCTAACTGTTAAAAAGAAGATTTTTCTCACAACTATTGCCAAGACCTTGCTCATGTGGAAATTGCTTTCAATCGTTGGGTCTTTACTAGTTTAATTATAGAGTGTGGTCTACTCCTACTCTATATGTAAAGTGTCTTGAGACAACATATGTTGTAATTTGGTGCTATTTAAATACAACTGACCCCCCAATTGGACATTTTTGTCAGTAAAAAAAAAACAACTCAGTGTATTCCTTTGGTGTTGCATTTGTAGGAAGAGGAAAGACATGAGGTCACAATAAACTTGACCACTAAAAATTTAATCAATTAATCCTTGTGTCCGAGTGGCTTGTTTGTGCCAGTCTGAAGAATTGTCCTTAATCTAAGTTACCTAGTTGATTGTTGTAAAGGCATATATCTCAGGTTTGCATATTTAAGTTCAAGCCATGTCAGGAGTTTCTGTGTTATGTGTTCTTGTTATCAGTATTTTTTAGTAATATTTCTGCCTTCACCACAAGAGAGATAAATAGAATCTAGTTTTTGGTGATCACAGAATTAAATGATCAATTTCAAAGGTTTGATAGGAAAATTTACAACTAAAACCAATGTTCATGCCCCTCTGGATTATCTTCATATAAAGACATCACTCTCATCAGTTTTCATATTTACAGAAAGCATTACATTTTCCCTTCAATATTACTTTCTTTCCTTTTTTTTTTCGCAGACTGAACTGATTCATAGGCACATCCAGAAAGAATTTTGGAGAGTACAGGATGTATTAGAGGGATTACACAAGAACAACTCATCCAGAGGTACTAACACAGCTAAGTACAGAGGTAGCTATCACATTGGAGCTAGAAAATCACTGCATGTTTAGTGAAAATACTAGTCTCTCTATTGTGTAAAGTCTCATGACTGTATTTCTGCTTCCCCCATTTCCCCCTCTTTCTCTTGGACAGTAACCAGTGGTGCATCTGGCTCCTTTAGCACCAATAGTCCAGCCAGTCCCTTGAGCTCAGCAAGTCTCACTAGCCCACTGAGCCCCTTCTCTCCAGTGTTGGATTCCCAGGCCTCTCCCACAAAACTGCTGGGTAGAGAGGTAAGCTCCAGACACACGCAGTCACTACCTTGTGGTACAATCAAATGCCCCCTTTTTCCTGCTCATAACCCAACCTACTATGCACCAGCCTGCACTCAGCGCATGTCACTGCCTTTGCTGCTACCACTGTGAGAGATATGTTATTGTGAGTTTACAGGAGAATGGAAGAGTGAAAACAATAACAAACACTGCCATTGTAACTTGTAACAGCCTGTCGGTCTATGATGCAGCAGAGCTAATGTATGTGGAGTAGGGGCATGTTTTTGGAAGGACCCTCAAGGGCAGGGGAAGGGTTTAGTCTGCTACTTTCCAATTTTGCTAGCTTTCCAGAATTACCAACACCAGCTTTAAAGGTCATCGTGCCATAATTTTTATTTGGAAAGCCATTAATGCTGTGAGTTTCTTTGCAGTCTGATCCATATTTTACCCTTCAGGTGTCAGTGCTAGCTCTCTAAATGCTCAACAGGGATCCTCATGGAACAGAAATGAATTTGCATGCATATCTGATCTATTTTCTGTGCTGATGCTCCTTGACTTTTCTCTCTGATTTGTGGGATTTAAAGTGATGAGTCTGGAGTTGAAAGCCATTTGCACAGAGTTACAGGAGTTTTGCAATCACTTGTGCTTTTTTTAAAAAAAAAAAGGTTAGGTTAATTTTTTTGTGATCAAATTTTTGTATTTTATTTCTTTGCAGAGCAGTGACTCATGACTCAATTAATTCATGTATATATAACTCCATAAGGAAAATAACGTGCTCTTATACCCAAATAATAATACATATAATATAAAAAATATAATGTAAAATATAATAATAAATAATACCCAACACACACACATACACACACAAAAGAATCATATGCACAAGTGAGACCATAGAGTTAAAAACATACCAACAGTGTCAGCACCGCCTGTACACACAAAAAACTCCACTCTAAACTACTGAATGCCTTTTCAGCATTGATTGATAATACTGCTGGTTGACATATTGTGATGACTTATGTATAGTATCAAGTAATCTCATTACATGATCTAAAGCTAATCTGTTTTTGACAAAACAGCTTTGGTCAGGGTGAATAAGTTTTGACAAGACTAAGTTTCATCTGTTGGGTAAGGTTTTGGCAACAATTTTACTTCTGAATTTTATGAAGACACTGGTCTGTAACTCTTACAAAGTGTAGGATCTTTATCTGCCTTACATAAGAGTGAAATAATGGCTGTGTTGACATCTCTGTTGAAAAAACTCTTCTGTAGAGATGTCTCAATCATGTCAAGTATAGCTGGTCCTAATTCAGACCAGAACTCAAGATAAAATTCTAGTGGGATTCCATCTAATCCAGGTGATTGATGTCCTTTCATTTGTTTCAGGGAATCATACAATTCATTTAATGATATTTTTGTTTTAATGAATTCCTCTCTTCTATTGAGATTTGGGGTAATTTTAGATATTCAAAAATGATCTCATGGATTCAAATGAGCCCTCTGTCTTACTTTGATATAATTCTTGATAGGATTTTGAAATCATTGGTTAATCAATTGAGGGTCATGCAAAACAGAGCCATCTTCAGCTTGTATTGAGGAAAACTTTTGAGGCTGCCAGTCATTTTGCGAAGCTTGCTAGCCAGTAAAAAGAGGGCTTGCTGCCATCCAGACACTGAGTTTGCCTAACTCTGTTTATAGAGTTAGGCACATCCGACACTGTTCTGGCATCAGAAACAAAGCCTTTATTAATAGATAAGAATTCATTTAGCACCTCTCTTAATTAATTGTTTAAGTCAGAGTTTTGCAAAAGACTGATGTTAACTAACTCTGTGTTTAGAGTAAGGCAATACATATAGAGTTATTATATAGCTTTTTCTCCCCTTCAGCCTGGAAGCTACTGTGTTGCTGACCAATTAATAAAGAAAGGCTATCCTCAATACTGTTTATCCCAAGATTCTGCCTATTTTCACCAGAAGAAAGGGCTATTGAATTATACCTTATAAAACCTTTTTTTCACATCTCAAACTGTTCTGGCATTAGAAACAGAGCCTGTATAAACAGACAAGAATTCTTTTAGCACCTCTCTTAATTAATTGTTCAAGTCAGAATTTTGCATAAGACATCCAGTTAAACATCCAGCGTGTTGCTCAACTGAAAGGTACAGTTAGCAATAGAACACACAGATTAGAATGGTGGTCAGACAATGACATATATGTTATTTTTGCCTTGGAATTTGATTAACTAATTGGAAGGAGATTCACACATAATCTTTCTTTGTGTAAGAACAATTTCTGCCTGAATAGAACAATCTCTTGCAGTAGGATTGCGTAATCTCCAGATCAAAAATGCATAAATCCAAGCTTAATTAAATGGCGCAAAGGTACTGTTTGAAGATACATCATTAGTTTTAGTTGTGTTATCCAATAAGGATCCATAACTGTGTTGTAGTTGCCTCTTAAAATAACTTTAATTTGATTATTTTTTGTAAAGCTTGATTTGAAGATGAGTAAAAAGAATTGTCACATATATTAGGCGCACATACTGAAAAGAAAACAAATTTTTCACCTTCAGTGAAGGTTTTTACATAGTTAGCTGTTTTATTTGGTAATTTGTTTTATTAATAGCTGAAAAATTTGATACTGCTTTATGTGCTGAAGTTTATATTATCAACTTTAGTGTTGGGTCACAAGGGGCTCCAACTATGTTGGGCTTAATAATTTGGGCTTGCCTATCTAAAGTAAATAATAGTAAGGTTAGAAGGATTTAATTTACATTAAACCCACCTCAGGGCACCACCCTTAGAAAGGGAAATTCAATTCAATTCAGTTTTATTTACATAGCATCAAATCACAACAAAGTTGTCTCAAGACACTTTACATATAAAGCATGTCAAGACCACACTCTATAATTAAATTTATATTTTAAATTTATAGGAACCCAACAATTGAAAGCAATTCCCACATGAGCAAGCACTTTGCGACAGTGGCGAGGAAAGACTTCCCTTTAACAGGCAGAAACCTCGGCCAGATCCAGGCTCAAAGGTGGGTGGGATCTGACGGCATTGGTTGGGTTGAGAGACAGAGAAGGGGGGGGTCAAGAGGGGGTGGGGAAAGAGATACATAGAAAGGGGAGAGAGAGCAGAGCCAAAAGCTATGATAAAACTATATGTTAAACTAGATGTAAGCTATAGGTAAGTGTTTTATTATAATGATACTATTAATAATACTAATACCAATACCAATAATAATATTGCTGGTAATAATAATAATAATAATAATAATAATAATAATTAAAGCTGCAAACAGCGTTGGATGGGCCCTCGCACACCGCCGCCCCCTCGGAGCCGGCGCCAACACACCCCAGACACGGCTGACCGCTTGTGCTCAGTCCACACCGCGACCCAAGCACAGTGCGTGCCTTCTTTGTCTCATGCAGGCAGATTGGAACATAACTGCACTCACTGCTTGAAAATTAAAATCAGGCAGTGAATCAAGTTAATCCATGTGCTAAATCAAAGTCCACTCTTTTAAACCATAACCTGACACTGATTCAAAATGATACATTGTTTTTTCTGATACAAAAGAAAAAAACAATGTTCCCTTATGTATTTCCTAGCACAACAGCTCCACCACTGTAACCTGCGGCAGCTGCCTGTCATCCCTCCTTACTGTGCCTGTACACAGCCAGCAGGATGCTGCTCTCAGCAGCTTTTTCACATGAACGTCACATGAGTGGCAGAGCGGGGCAGAGCAGAGGAGAGCACAGAAATAAGAAAAAGATTTTAGAAAACCTCCTGAACTGTGCCACTAACTTGATCAAATCTTACACAAAATAAGGTATATGTGATTTGTGCCTCTCATGGACTTGTACTTGAAACGTGTTGATGTGATCTAACCCTGCAGCTCACTCAGCTGAGTTTGGAGAAATGTTGAAGGAAATAACTGAAAATAAAATATCTTTGAAGGTCATTTTTTAAAGTGCTTTTAAAAAAAAAAAAAAGTGTAATGTGTGACTCCCTAGCATGATCCAAGAAGCCTGGTCAAAAGTGTGATAGACTTGACAACTGTGAGCATAAAAAGTTTACACAGGGAGAGATGTGTTTATGTTGCTCACACCAGTGATATCAAAATAAATGTTCATTGAGATTCATTGAGGTTCCTTGAAAAGGCACAATTTATTTGAAACTGGTGTGAGAATTGATTTTCAAAATGTTTGATAATCCACATGACCTAATCAAAATTTCACTGATGTATATTGTCAGGTGCGTAAGCTTGAGAAGTATATACATTCAGGCACTGAATGTCCATTCCTTTTAAATGGCGGACCCACATTCATTTGACCTCAAGTGCTCTAACCAAAGTTTGATTAACATGTATGCTGGCAGCTGTTGGGATACCTGTTTGAGTGTAGACCAATCCAACATAGTCATAGCTACAGACTTTGTTCAAATTTTAAACGAGTCACAAGACTTTGATCCCTAAATCTTGTGTTTACATGTTTTTGCTATCTTTTACTGTTTCTGAGTTATCACAGTTTTAGTTTTAAGTGTTTCAGGTACTCAGCCTTTTATACTGTGTGTGTGTGTGTGTGTGTGTGTGTGTGTGCGCGTGTGTGTGTGTGTGTTTGTATGTGTGTAAGAAGGGGAGGGGGGACTAAGGAGACACAGAGCACAGAAAGAATGAATACCTTTAGAAAAGCTCCTGAAAAGCACTACAAACTTGATCAAATCTTACACAAAATATCATATTCCAGAAGGCTTTTTCGTCCTCTTTCCACTGACATAGGTTTGAAAGCAGTCAGACTTATACTTTAGACTGTAGAGGCCTGACTTTGATATATGTTCTTCCTTTCCCATTGACTTGAATAGGACAAGACAGAGTTGCCAGTGCAACTTTGAGGGCTTATAAAATCCAAACACTTTGACACAGATAAAAAGTAGGACTGTCGTTTGGATCAGCACTGTGTCCTCTGTCATCTAATAGCTTTTGAAGGTGCTACCATTTATGGTTTTGGAGAAGAAAATGTTTGATCTAAGTGAAATTTTTTAGCATATTCAAATGCAAATAACTGAGAGCCTGTTGATTTTAGCCTAGGGATGTCAGCACATGATTTGTAGGTCTCGGTGAGTACTACAATTAGGCTTTCGTTCCGTCTCTCTATGACATTCCTGTGGGCCGCAATGGGTGTTTTTGTGTGCCTAGGTGGCGCTAGAGAGCACATTTTTGAACAGAGGGGGTCAGTTGTTCAATTTTATCAAATTTTTTCGCCGGTATTGATGTGTGTGCCAAATTTGGTGAGTTTTTGGGCATGTTTAGGGGGTCAAATTAAGGTTTAAAGTGGCGTAATAATAAGAAGAAGAAGAAAAAGAAAGAAACAGAGCAATTACAATAGGGCCTTTGCACCGCCTTCGGTGCTCGGACCCTAATAATAATAATAACTGTTGCTCTTAGCATCAAGCAGAGCCACAGCAGAAGGTACAGCTAAGATCAGCAATCCCAGCTTGACCTCAGTCCATGGGTATCTGCAAGACGAGAAGGCACAAACACTCCAGGGAAGGTGGCAAGTTAGTAACAGTGCGTGATTGCAGAACATATAGGGAGAGAGATGAAAGAGAGGAGCTCAGTATGTCATGGATTCCCCCAGCAGCCTAGGCCTATTTAGCAGCATAACTAGGGGCTAGTCCAAGGTGAGCCTGAGCCAGCCCTAACTATAAGCTTTATCAAAAAGGAAGGTTTTAAGCCTACTCTTAAATGTGGAGAAGGTGTCTGCCTCCCAGACTGAAAATGGAAGATTGTTCCACAGGAGAGGAGCTTGATAACTGAAGGCTCTGGCTCCCAATCTACTTTTAGAGATTTTTGGAACCACCA
>JAPZDZ010035302.1:0-12239 GCA_029783805.1 Acanthurus tennentii
TCTGACCTGCTTCAGCCTTACTGTCCGCTTCGATCCCTAAGATCAGCTGATCAGTTGTTGCTGGCAGTCCCTAAGACACGGCTAAAGCTCAGAGGTGACAGAGCTTTTGCCGTCGCTGCCCCCAAGCTCTGGAACAAGCTGCCTTTAAAGGTCAGACAGGCCTCCTCACTTCCTGTTTTTAAATCCCTCTTAAAAACACACTTTTACTCCGGGGCCTTTTTACTGTGCAGCACTTTGGCTACCCCCGTGGTTCTTTTTAAATGTGCTATACAAATAAAGTTGTATTGTATTGTATTGTATTTTCTTCATTGAGCAGTGAGCACAATAATCTACTCTAATAATCTATATTAGAAGTCATATCTATATCTTTACTTCCACTCTTTGCGGAACTTCCTCACCTCCCCCTCCTCACCTAATTACTGCAGAGCAAGATAGATGTATGTATCAAGATAGATTAAAATTAATGATGGATCTCAAATTTTTAATATTGAATGTACAAGGGATCAATAAGAGGACCAAGAGAGGTAGTGTTTTAAAATATCTGAAAGAAAATTAAATAAATATCTGCTTTTTGCAAGGAGAAAGCTGAGAAAGCACCTCTCGAAAGCTGAATACATGAAGCTAAAGGTTGAGTGGGGAAGGATAACTTTTCCTCAACTTTTAATTGTAGAGCTAGAGGGGTATCTATTTTGATAGAAAAAGTAATACCTTTTAAACCAGGAGAAATTGTGACTGACCCAAATGGCAATTTTGTATTTGTTAAATGGCTCATTGCTCGGGATGAAACTTAATGTTAAATTGTAGCTGTCCCAATTATGATTATCCTAAATTGACAAATTATTTGACATTGTAATTGTCATTGTATCAGGGAGTCATTATTTGGGATGGAGACTTCAGTTGAATACTAAACCAACATCTAGATTAGTCTGTCTCTGTACTCAAGAATTAATTTCCTTATGATGTTGTGGAAATTTTTCCTGGTCTACAGACTAATTACAAAAGCATAGAAATATTCCATCACAATGATAAATATCAGCTCTTATTAACTGTGTCACAGACTACACTTACGGACCCAGAATTATATCTGATTACTCTCCTCTGTCAATGGCCATACATTTTAAAACAGCCATAGCGCCAACAAGAGCATGGCTTTCAAACACAACACCACTCACTAACCCAATATTTGTGAAATTTATGAATTTGCAGAATGATACTTTTATAGAGGCCAATCAGAGCAAGGACATCAACTGTCCAATTCTTATACAGAAAACCTTGTTTTAAGGTTTTCTGTTGAGGCTGTATAATCTCTTACTTTTCCCTGCTGAAAAGGAAGATATCAGGATACTTTGGGGCTTGAAAATGAAATTAAAGAGCTGGAAATTAAGCATAGCAATACTAAGGAGGAAGGTACTTTAAAACTGCTTAATATTGCAAAGCTGAAAGTCGGTACACTGAATATGCGAGCAACTGAAATTTCAATCTTAAACGCAAAACAGAGATATGAGGAGATAAAAATGCATTTTATTATAGGCCCTGACGGAGTCATTACAATGGATCCTCGGATTATTAATACCACTTTTAGATCATTCTATCAAGACCTTTATCAGTCTGAGAGCACAAATTCTGAGAAAAAATTGAGTTTGACAAAAATACTTCATAGGCAGAACTGATTAAAAAATGATTACTGACCAGTTACAAAATAGAAAGTTTCCTTGAAGTAATGGGTTGCCTATTGAGTTTTACAGATGCTCCCTATCCAAGATTCTAAATCCACTTATGATTAGGTCAGCCCTTACAAAAAAGGTTGCCTGAGTCTCTCACGCTGGTCATCACCACTCTTAAAAAGAAAGACAAGGATCTGTTACTCTGTACTTCGATGTGACCTGTTTAACTTCAGAATGCTAATTGTAAGATAATTGCTTAGGTTCTTGTTCATCAAACAGAATCACTCATACAGAGTCTTACACATTCAGACCAGACAGGTTTATGCGAGGTAGATTCACAGCTTATGTAATGTTATAGCACATACTCAAAATAGCATGGTGGTGGTAGCACTAGATGCAGAAAAGGTGTTTGACTGTGTAGATTGGCACTACTCAGTCGAGGTGACCCATAATTTTAATTTTGGCTCTATTTTCATATTTTGGATCAAATTGCTTTATCAGACACCTAAAGCATCTGTAAAAACCAATGACCAGATCTCACATCCTTTCCACTAAGGGTGAGAAACACAACAGGGGTGCCCACTTTCTCTTTACCTGTTTTTCCTGGCAGTAGAGCCTCTAGCAATTAAGATCAGGCTCAAAATAGTATTGTGGGGGTAACTATTGGAACAGAATAGTATGTCATATCTCTGTATGCTGATGACATTTTATTGTATTTATTTACAACCACAGCAATCATTTCCAGCTGTATTGGAATTACTTTAAAAATATGGATAAGTATCTGGCTTTAAAGTCAATTGGGAAAAAACTGAAGTAATGCCTATATCTAACTTTATGTGTTTATTGGCCCACTTTCACTTGAATATGCCCACAGTGAGCTTCTGTCAAAGTATCTTAGGGTTATATTTCGAATAGAGTAGATGAAATGTTTAAGATTAACTATATCCGAGCACTTGAAGAAGTAAAATGAGATCTTAAAGGGTGGCAAACACTTAGAATATTTCTCTTAGGACATGTGAATATATTAAAGATGAACATTTTACCAAGGTTAAACTGCCTATTCCAAATGCTTCATGTTCAGGCCCCAGACTCTATTTTTAAGTAGAATCGATCTCTATTCTCAACTTTTATTTGGAAAGGAAAAGTTGGGAGAGTACGCTTATGCCTTCTTTATTTTTCTTATGAACCAATTGGGCTTTGGCTGCCTAATATGAGATTATATTACTTGGCTGCACAATTAAAACAACTAAAACACTTTTACTGGACCCTGTGCATAGGTTAGTATAGAAAAAAAACAATGTTTTATCTCTGGATTAAAGCTATGCCCTGTACTGTGGATTGAAAAATCTTAGAAGGTTAACAAGCAACTCTTATATACTTAACTCCATAAAATATGGAACTATGCGCATAAGTTTTTGAACTGGGAGAAGATTCTGAACTGGGAGAAGCCTCTATCACCATACTCTCCCATGCAGAAGAATTCAACATTGCATTATTTAGTGATGATGTCTCTAAAAAATGGGCAGAAAAAGGCATTACAACTTTTGTCAGTTTGTATGACAAGTGAACTTTTCTTTCATTCAAGCAGATTCAGAAAAAACAGAACATACCTAAATTACAATTCCTCCGCATTTTACAATTAAGAAGTTTTATTTAGTCTACTCAGCACACACTGAGTAACCAAAGCCACCTGTGATAGGTGTCACGGCCCTCGCCATGTGTTTTTTTTCCTTGTCCTCTATTTCCCCCTCCCCCTGTCTGTCTCTGTGTGTCTGTGCTGTGGGTGTGGCATCTCCCTCACTCTCCTGGGTTCCCGATTGCATTCATTCAACTCACCTGCTCCCTGCTGCTCACCTGAGATCCACCCAGTAATCAGCCCTGCAGTATAAAGCAACGGCTCTCCTCTCCTGTCCTCGGCAGATTGTTGTATCTACCACTGTGGTATAGTCACATTTCAGGCCGCCTTTTGAATAGTGAATTCAGGCCAGATTTTTGCTTGTGAAGCTTTTTGTAGATGCTTACCTTGTTTCTTCTCTATCATGGGATCACTGCCTGCCTGCCTGCCTGCCTGCCTCTCTGCCACACTTCCAGCCAGCCAAACCCCTCCAACCCTGTTTTGCTTCCCTGCCATCTACCCACTCCCCTCTGCCTGCGTCTCCTGGATTTTCCCCCTCCAACCACATTCACTATCCTTGCAATAAAACCCACTCTCTTTTTGAGTCTGTGTTCTGCGTTTGGGTCCTGCTTGTTGATTGTAACAATAGGGAAATTAATATGACAATCAGCAGAGTCAAAATTTCAAAACTCTACCAAGGTTTGCTAAAGGCTTTTCCAGTTAATACTTATGCTATTGGGAAAAAATGGAAAACTGATTTGAAGAAAGACACTGAGATGGAAAAGCGACTGCAAATTTGTTCTAATGTTCAACCTTACTGGAAGCACAAACTCTCACAATTTAAAATTCTTCATAAAACACATACTCCTGCAAAATTGAATGTTATGCATTTAGAAATGTCCTTTTTGTGTTGCAGGTGTAAAAGACAGTAGGGGTCCTTTTCTGTATGGTATAGTCTCGTTGTAAACTAACCCATTCACGGTGAGAATTTTTTTGTTGTCTCAGTGATTTTGAAAATTAATGTGGGCTCTCTCCATGTCTCTGACTTTTTGGAGGCTTTAACTTAGAGGACTGCTCTCAGAGGACATTCTGTAACCTTGCTTTTATTGCTGCTGAAAAATGCAATGCCGTAAATTGGGAGAACCCAACCCCACCCCAACCCACCCTGCCCCCCAGCACTGACTCAGCGGAGGGCAGAGCCATTCAACTATTTGCATTACAAAATAAGAGGAGAGCAGGACACACATGACAAAATATGGACAACTTATATTAATCTTTTGGAGGAGGATAACCCATGAATATACTGTATGTTAGTAAGGTAACCTTCTAATAATACACTGCGCATAGGAAAACCTTTGACGTCTAAGGAAAAATCTGTTAGGGGAGTGACACTGTCATCTATTGCAACTGGAGAATTAATTGTAGATTTAATAATACTTAGTTGTACTTCTTGTTTGTTTTCTTAGTTTTTTTCTATCTGTAGCTGTACCCCAAGCTTTATTTTGTTTGTCTTGCTTGTTTTGTTCTGTTTGCCTGAGGGCATTCCACACATATAGAATCATCTATAAAGTCTTGACTCATACCCTGTAGGGGCAAGTCTAGAAAAGGACATGGTTCTCTCAGAAATCCAGACCCATCCGGGTCATCGAAAACATTTTACAGTGAAGTTGGAATGCTGTGTACACTGTATTGTGTCTCTTGCACTCTGTTATGGAAAAAATAAAACTTCATACATAAGAAACATAGCGGCTCAGAGGAAAGCTCAGTAGCAACCAAATATTATGGTCTCTTGATAGTAGATGTAACACATCTCACTCAGGATTAAAGTGCTAGGCCAATTAAGTAACTAACATTACTATTCTTTGAAAATGCGTCCACAGTATTTTGTACATTCAGTGGCCAACTACTTCTGTGTGTCAACAAGCGACATCTCTTAAGGGTGTTACAAAAATATAATATCAAAAATTAACTAAGCAGACAGAGCCAGATAGTCAGATATTGTTTATTAGATGCTGACAGAGGGGGATAGTTGGATAAGGTTTTGCAAATTTAATTCAATTAAGATAGCAGACAGTCAGAAATCAAACAAGGATCCAAGGACGATCCAAGGTTCCATCCATTGCCTGCTTTTCCAGGACAGGTCAAAGTAACAGCGGGCTTAGCATGAACACCCCCCCTCCAAACCTTGTGCTCTAGTTCCACATAAGAGAGATCATTATTGGTTGAAACATCAGTACAGTGGATTAGTGGATTTCATTATAGTATAAAAAATGTTATTTTTGTATAAAGACAAAACTCAAAGCAGCAGATTGATGGGTATAACTGTTGTCATGCCAGAGTATGCTGTGGAAATGGTAACAAATCTTTAATGTGATAACCCCCCAATATTTTTTTCATTTGGACTTCATTTGTATGTGCTGGTGGCCACATGGTGGCTATTTTTGAGCCCCCATCATTATTTGAATACCAGCTATTTATATGAGAATTTACGGAAATATAGCCTGGATCTCCAGCCATCTGGCTGTATCAGACAGGGAGGCATCCAGAGTAATTCTGATCAGATGTTCAAAAACCTTGGCTGGCTTCTTTTAATATGAGCAGTGGTCTTAGTTTGAGTCTTACTGGATGTCCAAGCTCCTCACCCTGTACTAAGTTTGTGCCCAGACATTTTGTAAAGGAAAGTCATTTCAGCTTTATCTGTGTTATCCTGTCCCTCTACATGCCTGTAAAGTAACTGCTAGCCATGTCCACCTATAGTCCTTGTCAGAGCCACTCTAAATCACTCCAGTACTGTAATCCCTGTTGTCTTAATGTTTGATCCTTGGACCCAGTCCATCAGTGTTCGCTGTGGGACTGCAGAGCTCATTACCAGCAATATAACCAACAAGCAATGTAATAAACACAACTTTCCTGGTCAGAGCTTCCAATCCAGGCAGACTCAGCCAATTAATGGGGCCCTTATCTGCATGACTAATGAGTTAACAAACTAACAGCTGCAACAAGCTACAACCAAAGAGAGCTACAACAAAGAAAATACTGGGAGTTTGGGGATTACTCTGGTGATGCCCCATTGCTCTTTTAACCAGTTACTGCACAGTTTTGGTACAGGCTGTGTACAATGGAAAAACCCTCTATAATGTCGAGTTTTATCTAAAAAGTTGTATCTTTACTGATCACTGAATCATTGACTTCACATGACTAGGGCTTACAGAGGTCTATTAGCATTAATCAGGTTGTTGATTGTGACCTGTGCAATGTGCGTCTTCTCCTGTCAACAAATGCTGGATGCTGGCAGAAACTGGAACACCTTGTTGTGTTCCACATTGGATTGTTTGGACAATCCAAAGCACTCTAAACATGCTCAGTGGGTGACACGTCTAGTGACAATGCAGGCCATCCACAATTGGTGTGTTTCAAGCCTCCAAAATTATGTACAGATCCTTGCATTCCTGGGCTATGCAATATCATGCTGCATCATGAAGCGATGATGAAGGGTTAATAGCCTCTTAATCTTGTCATGGTATCTCTGCGCATTGTAATTTTTATCAATAAAATGCACATGCATTTGTTGTCCGGCGGACATGGGGACTCAAGTTTGCAACTCAGACTGGAGTCGCACTTAAGTCGCACACAGAGAGACTTCAGACTTGACTTGGACTTCTGCTCAAAAGACTTCAGACTCGATTTGGACTTGGTGTTTTGGTGTTTTGGGACTCGTAAACAATCATTATTTTTTCTTTTTTTCTTTCTTTTCTTTTTTTTGCCGTGTTAACATTGGGGAATCTCTGAAATGTCTGATGAGCTTAATGCCATTCCCTCCTTTTTGACACGGTAACCATAGTAACCATAGTATGCATCGGGTGTGCGGCTCGTGGCCCCATGCATTAGTACCTCAGATGACAGTATGGCGACCAACAAACCCGCAGCTGCTGCTGTACCCTTTGTAATTACATTTGGTTATAAAAACTTCAAATAAGATGGCACCAACAAAAGAAGCGCTGACACCAAAGTCTGCGGTACCAAGATTAAGGACGTTGGATCAACCACATCAAGTTTTATCAGGCACCTGAAAACACAGATAGGTCAGTCACATTAGCACATATGGACGGTTAGCAAACATGCTTACCTCAGCATCAGCTATGTTTAACTTAGTCAAGATAGCCAATAACGCCAATGATATTCATTTTTGAGTTTTACTTTTATACAAGGAATCATTTTTGTCATGCAAAGAAAGGTGCCTTTTGGAACAAAACTGGTCATGTTTTGATATCACCAGTTTATAGACTTACAGTATTTTTCAGATAATGTGACAGCAATAGTTTTGCTTTTTTTTGTGAACAATTTTTTTTATATGCAAAAATGGCACAGAAGTAACATATACAAGTGTTTAAAGTACTTTTAAGTGTTTTGTTTACGAGTTGTTTGCATTTAGCTAAAGTGTGATGTTTTGCACTAATTAGAAGGATGTTAATCAGCCTACAATGTCTTTGACTTGGTGAGGTGTAACATTTTCTATTTTTTGTTCATATTTTGGTCCGACTGAGCCTGCACAATAGAGGGCAAGATATATTGTAACTGTATGTTCATGTTGGAAGAATACAGTTTCCTTTAAAGGAAATCATTCATTGTGTGTTTTCTTCATATTGCATTGCAGTACCCTGTTTAAAGTGATCATATAACAAACAACTAATCAGTACTGATACTTTATGCTAATAGATAAAGGAGGGATAACAATACAGTAGATGCTTTGAATTTCTTAGATAAGGCTGTGCAGTATTTTTAGTAGACTGAATAGCAGCAGATAGAAGGCTCATTAAAACAAGAAGAGACATGAGAGATTTATTTTTTATTTAGAGACTTGAGACTTGACTTGGACTTGTGACCAAAGACTTGAGACTTGACCAAGTTTCACCCCACAAAGACATGAGACTTGACTTGGACTTGCAAAAAAGACTTATGAACATCTCTGTCCGCAGCCAATCCATATCATGAACCCACTGCCACCTTGGGGCTCTCTGTTCACAAGGTTGACATTTAGCTAATTGCTCACCTACCTGACACTAAACACACTCTAATGTACAGAGAAAAGCTTGCAACAATGTTGAACTAAACAGCCCTGTATGGTTGGCAGACCCTTCTTTTTTAGTTGATCTCACTTGGCAGTCTGGACATGTTAGAAAAATGTTTGCAGTGAAAAGATGGGCTTGTTGCAAATGTATGCACACATGAATTCATTTATTGTGTCTTTTTGGACTATTGACAGGCAAATCACTGACTGTAATACTGCATGCTTTTTGTCTGCAGGAAATGATCTCCAGCTTCTCATATGCTGAGATTCCTGTGAAAACAGGGAAACACAAGACTGTGCTTATATCCCTTACTACATTTTTCAACCAGCACTTTCATGATTTTAGTGCCTTAGAGGCTGTCAAGAGTTCTATAACAGTTAGGCAAAGTCAAGGTTTCCCCAGATGATGCACCATGCAAAAAGGATGCTTAGCTTACTGGGTTCCTCATTTTAATGTGAATAAAAATTCTCCCTTATGACAAAAGAGCATGTAACTGAGGTCTGCTGACAAGACAAAAGACAATTAAATAATAGTTTCCTTTGTACTTTAAATCTCCACCACAAGATTTACACTGGGTTAGGGTTGGTAGTGTCCAAGGTCCAGCATCACTGTTTACATTAGGCGTGATATTTATTATCAATAAAATTTTAAAAATAAAGAGAAAAATATAGGTTGAGTAGAGTAAGAGTAAAAAGTTCTGTAAAATGATTCTACACAAAACCCTCAATCCCCAATGTTCATGAAAATGAAGAAAAAACTCTAATGTCATTGTAAGCACTGTACTGAATTTTAGAATTGTGGTTTCTATCCTCATGTTAAAAGTTTCAGTCAATGGGAAAAAAAACATCTTTGAACATCAGTGTCTTATTTATGGAATCAAAAATCTTTGTAAAAGAAACAGGCGGCAAACAGTTATATCTGTTTTGTTTAGATGGATTAAGCCTCCTTCCTTAGCCCTGGTGCTGCATAAGTAATAGCTTGACTGATATATGATCTCATAGTTATTTTTAGTTCAATAAGTTAGTCCAGTTAGTTTTATTGATTGACCCTCAAGTCTTTGTTATAACTTTATGCAAGGTCACTAATGATTCTGTTTTTTATACTTGTTACTGGTTCAACATGGTCAAAAAGTGCAACTGGTGTCAAAGCTTCATAGTTCAAGAACCAGGTGATGAAAGTTTAGCAACTTCCATTCTTAAAAAAATGGTTATAAATTTCTTTTTGAAAGTAGATACTTGGAAATACTAAAGAGTAACTGAACGAGAAGGAGCTGCAGGGCTGCTTAAATGAAGAGCCGTAAGCAAGCTGCAACCTCCAGCTCCTCAGCTTGGTAACCAACTTCTTGTCCGTCATTAACATTATCAGGTTCCCACAAGTATTAAGTTTTGTCTCAGAAATTGCTAAATAGGTACCCCTGTCTTTAATTTTGATATCAAATTATCCATCAAATTCCTGAAGTCAGCTCTTCTTGTCCCTGTCAATAAAAAGTGCTGGGACTCTGATTCTGCTGCAGTACAGAGCAAACACTTTCAGTTAACTAATAGTACTTGACGCTGCCTTTTATCTAAATAGGAAAAAAAACACTTGTCAAATAAATAACTGACAGCATAAAAGAGGTAGATGGCCAAACGATAGTCAAACTAATATTCAACCGGAATATGAGATTTTGCACTGCACATGCTTTGCTGCTTGCTTGTAAGGACTGAATCAGTAAAGGAAATTATAATTTGTGTCTGTCTCTGTAGGCGAAAAGAGACTGATAGAGACTTTGGGTTTGCTGAAAAGAAATTTGCCAGTGAGCAGGCTATCATCACAGAGTCATTAACAACAATAAATAACACAAAGTTTTAGTTTCGTCTCTTTCTGGAACTAAAAAAGACAGTTTCTTTCATCTCAATGATAAAAAAAAATGATCGAGGGTGAGTCAACCTCCATTTATGGCAGATAGTGGGAGTTAGCATTAGGCTCGTGCATGTGCAAACAACTTTATGAAGTAGTACATTGGCTTAATAAATCTGATAAAAAGAATGCATTTGTATATTTAATAAAACTGAGGAAAATAATGCATCTGCATGTACATGTATGCTTCTTGCATATACACTCTTTTAGTCATGAATCTACGCAATTTTATGCATCTGGCCCCTGTTTTTTTATAAAAAGTGGTGTGAGATAACTATTGTAGTTAAAGTTTTGACCTGCTGCAAATACTTCATTTACCGAGTCTCTTCCAGTACCACTGTTTCAGTGTTAAGTTTTAGATAAATATTAGGCTTTAAAGGGAAAATGTTACAGACAATGTTTGGCCTGAGAGAATGTCATTTCTAGGTCTGTGTACACTTTTTAAAGGTTGTTCATTCAACGTACCTGAGCTCTGAATGAGAACAACTGGTTAAAATAGCTATTGACCTTGATCTGTGGCATATTTGGCAATTATTTGTTCCACTTTGGTTGTATACTGCTCACAGGGCTTTAGCACTGGATTGTGGTTGTGTAACTGAGTTGCACCAGAATGAGATGCAACTGTTGTGAGAAATCACAACCATTTCCTATATGAAATACAGTTCTATTTTCTTGAACATGATCAGAAAAACAGGATTAAAGCACAAAAAACAAATTTGCTCCACTGAAACTTAAGTAGGACAGCAGTACATTGTGGTAGCAGTCCTGTCTACGTCAAAAGCATTGCTCTACAACTTTGTAAATTGTCTTCATTGATTGTTCACATTCATATTTTTGAAAGCCATTCAGCCCAACTAAGAAAAACTACCAAGCATATACAGGGGGATTTCCCTGCCAGCCTCAATTCTCGATCTCATTGAAATACTCTGAGAAGCCTGAGTATGGAGCAATGTCACCAGGATCTGAGGAGGGAGACAAAATTACACAGATATTATAGTCCCACATATAAATCAATGCACACAGTAATGACTAAGCAATAATACTGTATGAATATCTAAATCATCGCCATGTCTACTTTAAAAAAAGAATGAATTGAATTTTTTTTTTGCAGTATTAATATGTATACCTCTGATGATGAGGTGACAGTGAGAAACATGCAGAGACACAACAACAGCAGTTTAAAGTTTAAACTGATATTTTACACTGCGTATGACACTAACCTTCACATGGTCCCCTTTTAAAATGGATGTCATCAATAGCAATATCACTTCTTAGTGATGGGCCTCTGATGGCTTCAAATATAATCTGCCAGAAACACAAAATATGTAGCTATGTTTACCAAAGACTATATGAAAGAGATTTATTTACCTTATTTTTTAACTAAAGTGTATGTTTCAGTCACAGCAGAAAATTAATTAAAAGGATGTTTTAAAAACCCAATAGAATTCATGAAAGGTTGATAGGCTGGCATATGAGCAACAAACTGAAAAATTACTAAACAAACTGTATCGGTTGTTTTGATATATTTCCACGGACAGTCTATCATGTCTGTGGAAAACAAAAGCCAAGAATAAAAAAGCCAATCACATCTAACTCTAAGTAACAACTTGCAAGTGTCAGTCAGTGTGTGCTGAGGGTGTCTTGAAAGTCCAGAATGACTACTAAATGTAACCTGAGATTAAGTACTTAACTATGAACATTTTGTTAATTATTTGGTAAAATTACTTATAAAGAGGTCCAATTTGAGGACAGACAATTTAATGGATAAGTGTATCTTATAAAATAAAGATTTCATATGGATGTGCATATCATCTGATTATGTGAGGTGCAGTAAAAGATTTTCAGGACTGTTCCTGATGTGTACTACCAGAGCCCTACACATGTAATGTACATCTCAACTTTCAATTGACTCCTTGGGCTCTAATTTCGTGGCGCAGCGCAAGGTGGCGCAGCCTGGCGCAGCCTGGCGCAGCTGGCGTATTGGTAATTTCG
>JAPZDZ010035481.1:0-12225 GCA_029783805.1 Acanthurus tennentii
AACAGTTGGTGGAGGGCTCCATACAGGTTGGAATACAAGCTGGACCACACTCTATATAATCTGCATCAGGAGGACACTGAGGTGTAGTTGGGACTAGAGTTGACGGCTTCGGCGTAGTCAGAACAGGAACTGTTGGTTTTGATGTTGTTGGCAGATATATATGTTAAAAATATATTTTTATTTTCATAAAATATAATTTTTAAAGTTTTTCATTCATATAACATAAGTATTTCTTCTTGTCAGTTACTTACCCTCACAGGCCAAAACACAGACAGCATCAACAGCAATATCTGTCTGAGGAGTTTCTCCATAGGTACCCACAATTACAAACTGGAATACATATAAATGCGACAAAACATATTATTATAAGCCTATGCACACACACATGTACATGCACAAAGAGCTCTACAGAGATCAGTTATATACCTGAATTTCAGCAAATCCCAGGTAGCGGACATTTGCAGGTTTCCATTCTTGACCCTGGTTTCCCCTGACTGTGAAGAGAGCTGGTCCGTGGCTTCCTCCTGATAAGTGGTAAAACATATTCAAGTCAAACTAAACTTTTTGTACGCTGTCTGTGTTCCTATCTGTATGAACATAACAATAACCGCAGGCTTTTACCTTTGGTCAAGGTGTGGACACTGATCTCCATGGTGGTGCTGGTGCCATACATGTAGTAGTGGAAGGTAAGGTCCAAACATCCAGAGGAGGGTGTTATCAAAGGACCTTTAATCCAAGCCTTTTCTCCAGGTACAGCATCCAAGGAATCCAACAACATGTAGGAACCCACTTTATGTGGAAGAATCAAAATAAATAATTTATATTTAATTGAGAAAAAATAAAAAAAGATCTGAAACTTAATCATGTTGGTTATCTATGCTCTATACCACGACAATGTGTAAAATTAACAGCAAAAGATCAACATTTGTCGGCAGTTTGATTTTGATACATCAAGAGTTATATCATGGGTTATTAACTGCCAAAAGGCCACAATTAAGACTTTGCTTGTTTGCATTTATCTGCATTATTTCTGAAAAATGATTCATATCGTAAATGTAAGACAACTGACATAAATATTTGGTATATCATTTTGAGCCCTGACATTTTCCTTAAAAAAAAATTATGTATTTATTTAATTTGAATGTGTCCACATGGTGTAGATGGACATGAAAAGACATACCTGTTTTTTTAAGTTAGGAAAAACAATGTGTTTGTCATGATGTTTGTGACACTAATTCATGAACAAAGAGGGTTGCAAAAAAGAGGTCACAAGTTTAAAAAATAATGCTTATCTTGATCTGTACTGTGTACATTGTTTGGTAAACAGACTACAAACAACACAATACAAAAACACTTGAAACAACGTTGGGCAAGAATTTTGTTTCATGATTAGTCTGAGCATGTGTTTGGAACTCTTTTTTTAATGTATTTTGTATAAACTGTTGCATAACTGTGGCAGCCTCTGTGAGATAGTGATATACAAACAAACTCTTAAATAGATGACCTACTTACATCCAGGTTTGGAAAAATCATCATCAGGTCCAGTGCCTTCGGTGTCTGTTGGCCCAGACCATTGATAAAAGCCAAACACAGCAGGATTTTCATTGTCTGACTTCCACTCGCAGCAGTGATCAGGAATGTCAAAATCACAGCCAGAAACACAAGCTGTGGAAAAAATATTTAGATAATCAATGATGCAGCAACTTGTGTGCCACTGTAGTACAAGATACTGTCAATTTCATGATGGCTGAAGAAGGAAGAGACCAGCACCACCAGCTAAACTTAACACAAGAGGAAACTGACACACTTGTTTAATCACAAAATTTATGGTACTTTAAGTAGGACTAAAGGATGATGATGTAAAATTGGTTTTCAAAGAGGTTACTAATACTAATATAGAACTACTGCCAAGTGAAGGAAAAACCGCAATGATAAAAGACTAAGGGCCAAAACCAACAAACAAAATATGTGAATGTTCATGATTTAGATGTAACAAAAAACTTTATTTTCTTTTTTATTATAATTTAAATGTAAAAAAATCAATAAACAGTGCATCAATATACCCAAATTAGGAGCTAGAAAGATGTTGAGGTGAGAACAAAAGTAAATTGGGCATATTAAAAGCTCCAGATGTAATTTATGCATTAATAGCATGGTTGAAAAACAATGTGCCCAAACTACAATGATGTAGTGGTGTTAATAAATGATTTGTAAGAGGAGCTTTGAGTGTGCAGAATTGACTTTACAATCCGTAACTGATTAGATTAAGTTGTTAACCATAAATTATCTTGAATACTTCCAATCCATGACTTGCACACCTGGGTAGATTACTAAGCCAAATGATAAGGTGTAAGACTTTTAATAGTTTTCTCTATGTGTAGCTTAAGTGCAATTAACTTGTACTTGAATGCTACAGCATGATGACACGCAGGAACTGCCTATTCACGCCCAATCCCATGGACAAGAGTGTACTTAATTTTTTACAATATTAACTGAATCAAATTATTGCACTGAAAAAAGGAGTTTTGTATTTTTCTGTAAGTGGTATAAAAACTGTAGGATAACCACAACCTGTCTGAGGAATTCATGTGCGCTCTTAATTAAAGTTATAAAAACAGCTCTTTTTTACTGCATTGCTCTTGCACCTGGTTTTACCTGGCAAAGACCTCAAAAATCACAATAAAACTGCACTGCACAAGCGCTACCAACACTCCCCTGGTTGTGCTGTTCCACCCATCTCATCACATAATTGCGCTGCAAAAACAGAAACTCAAAGCACACACGGAAAGAAAGCCCCTTGATCGGCACTTATAACCAGCTTGGCACCAGTACAAAAATACAGCCTATAGTTTTAGGGTTATGTCAGAATGAGGTTTAATGATAGAGGAAGGGTTTAGGGTAAAGTATTAAGTTTTAATGATTAGAACTGGGACAAAGGTTATGCTTTAGCTTAGTTAAGTTTAAGTTAAGTTTAAGCTTAGTTTAATGGTTGAGGTTGGAATAAGATGCTACAAAATGCACTCTGAAGGGTTTGCACAGGTATATACATACAACTAATGTGTGTGTGAGTGGGTGTGCGTGCGTGTGCGTGTGTGTGTGTGCCTCTTGGAAACTCACACGGACATGCTCCTTCTGTAATTATAATGTTGTCCAGAGCTGAGTCACAGAAAGAACTGAAGCCTCTCTGAGCTTCAAACACAATCTTTAGAAACAGAGAGAAACATTATAACAATATGAAGAAAGCAGTTGTGTTGTAAGACAAATTTGCATCAGAATTTTAGATTTATTTTATCTTTGCAGTCTGGCTGGACTTCTAAAATACCAAAGAAACAATGTTGTTTCTATTTTTTTATACACAGCACATATAAGGCTGTTAGTATAATTACATAGGGTTTAAAGGTTCAGTTTGGTTTTAAATGCAATTTTTACAATATATGAGCACCAAAAGCTGAATTCCAGTCATTGCATTAGACTAAAAGCAGAAATCTTAGAAAGATATTAAAAAAACTTTAAAAATAAAACCAAAACTTTTTACATGGACAGATTCCACCTAGTTAATGTAAGGGCATTTGTTTAGGGTGTTATAGTCCTTTCCTTTCCATCAATATTCAATCTGACCAACAATATTGGCATGTAAATATAATATAACAGCCCAGATTTACTGTCCAGGGTGTGACTTTTCATCTGAAATACATGTACTTGGTTTGGAACTGAACTCTTGGCTAACTTATTAATGTGGCTGAGGATGGATGAAATAAGATGGATAAAATAAGACTAGCTAATGCAGCTAAAGAAAACAGAGATTATTGTGCCCCATCACAACATCCTTGCGGGTACTGACCTACTGAGTTCCTCTGAGTCTGAGGCAAGACTCCTAAGTACAAGGACAGAATTCTGTGTTCAAATCTATTATGTTTAATGTGGAAGTTGGAATTATATTTCTAAATTCAAGAATTCGACCATGTCATCTAAGAATAAAAATAAAAGAATGTCATACCACACCACTTAAAAAATAATTTAATAAAATGAGGTTCATTTTTATTTTTATTTGTAATTGTTTTTCTTAAAAGGCATTATCATTTGTTTTTCTAGACTAGAACATTGTTTTTATTTAATTTCATTTTATGACCATTTGTTCGCTGTTTATTTTTGTGTTACTTTCTGCTCTGGTTTACCATGAAAACCCCTGGTTACAGTTTTCTCTCTCAATTTGTCATTAGGTGGCTGTGGTCGAGTGTTGTAATAGCACATTGTTATTCTTTCTTTCTTTTTCTTTTACTGTGTCCACATGACTAATCATGCTTTAGTTTTTGGGTGTTACAAGACCTGGCTAAAAAATTCCATAATTTGACATGAAATCTATAAACACATGAATGCTTGGATGCTGTAAATGCTACTGGAAACATAACTAATGCAACTACCCAATTTTAAACTTACATTTTACCCAATATACCCAAATAAAAATACAATATGTATGTGTACTATATATATAGATTTTTGAGTAGATATTTAGCATCATGGGAAATATTTCTGTGCACTTCATATTTGATTTTGACAAGAGCTATAGTGTCTATGCAATGCCCCAAATAGTGGACCTCATTGTAAGGTGGAAGTTTGTCATGATTTAACTTGTTAGTGGTGAATTCTAAACAAATAAACAAAAAAAACATGTTTTTTGTTTTTTTTTTTACTTCATGGTGTAACTGTTTGACTGGGTCCTTGTTGCTATAATGTACTACTCAATTCTTACTTTTTCTCATCATTGCAACATCTATGATGACCTGCTCACACTCACTGTGACACTTTCATTGCTGTGTTTTGAAACAGTGACTGAACCCTTCAGCCAGGATGGACTCTGGATACCAGTCTTCCTCCAGACCTCATCCTCCTCCTCACTGTCCAGCCTCTTAGTCAGAACCCTCAACACATTCCGACTGTCATTGCCGTACATGTAGTATCGAAACTGGACACAGATTTGAGAGGCCAATGGCGAGAGGGCAGGGCTCATCAGACGAGCTTTCTGTCTATTAGCCACGTTGTCACACTCATGGTAGATATAAAAGCCAGCTGCAGACAGAGTAAGACAGAAGGAGCAATTGTGTTTATCTAATCTTTACACTAAATCTATTGTTTCTATCTTAAGGAGAGAAAATTAATCTTTATCAATGCCTGGTTGCCAATGAGATAAGTATACAGAAATGACATGTATTTCAAATAAATCATTCATTCAGGACTCACTTCCATTAGGGTAGTCTCCACTGGGGCCAGTGTCAAGTGTTGGAGTATGACCTCTGTTTCTTGTCCAGTCACTGTTGTCTGTGTAGTCCTGTCTGAAACTGCAGAAAGGGGCACTATCCTGGTTAAAGTCACAGGAGGTCAGCACTGCTGCTGGAGTAACACAAACACAACACATGCAGATGGACAAAAACATACTGTTGAGACTAATTACATTACAAATACCAATGTAATATTATAAACCCCTGAATCAATTTGTGTTACATAAAAATTTACTGTTGACAGGTTTTTATTTCTTTTCTTTTTTCTTTTTTCTTTTTTTAACTGACTGACAATATTGTTTACTTTGATAAATGTGATAATTATCAGTTCAGGCAAAATTGTTAGAATTGAATTAATTTTTTGATGAATATCGACAGTGACGAAGTTCACAGCAGTGCCTCCTTATTGCAAGAGGACCTTGGGTTTGAAAGTCTAAAGGTTAAGTGGAGATAAAATTGCAATAAATAAATTAATAAATATTAATACAAAAAAATGTATATATGCCCCTTTTGGGACAAGTCACCACCAGCTCTTCACTGTTTGTGTAATTTCTCATCTATTCTCAGGTTGACTTATTGAAAATGGGAAGGTATTTAAAGTATTGTTGACACAGAAACTGTTCACAGACCATTTATGGAGATTTTATTCCTTAATAGGTACCCATGATAAACAATTGATATCTAATTTTTAGTCACCACCTCTGTTTTCTTAACCAACACACATTATGTTGATACAGGTATCTTGAAAATCAGTGACCACAGACTTTGACACACAGTTCTTTAAAATTACTTGGAAGGATTTGCTTTTAATCTTGTTCAAAGGAACTGTTAGCATCTACTCCCTTCCCTCAGGATATCATTACAATGTAACAGAAGATACAGCACATCAGGCCAGACTATTAGTTTGGTGATTTACTTTAGTTAATTTAATGGTATAAGTGAGAATATCTGCCTGTCTGTACTTTGCATTCTGTATCTTTTGGCTGTTATGACACTTGCAACACAACTGCGCTTTATGACGTGTTTGTTGGTTATGGACAGTAAAGATAAGGAGTTGTAAAGAAGAAGAGTGCAAATCTATCTCAGGGACACCGGTGATGTAGTTGTGGTAATTACATGGTGTGCTACTCTCTCATCTCTCTGTCAGAATGCCATCCAAATTTTAATCCTGTTCAAAATTTGCATTATTCTGCAATTTAATATATGAATATCTGCTAGAGATACACTGAAATTATTGTATGATTAAAACCAACTTACCATCTTCTCTCTGCGATTTCTGCTGGCTATAAAAGAGAAGAACAGTTTTAAATAAAAGCATGATTAAAAGTAGAAAGTAGTAGTATTAAAAGTAGTTATCAATATTTTACAGACAAGTTGCAGATAATGGCATGAAATACAGCCCTCTCATGCTGATACATTCAATTTAATGACATAGACAGCAAAACGTTTATTTAGGCATGGGCATACATGAGACCCCTGGAAGTCATAGATCCATATTACATTTGTAAAACTAGTTACTGCAACCATTGCAGTGTTCAAAAACCACTTAGATAACAGTCCCAAGTTATCCAACAGGGGCCTTGATATAAGCAGTGTGACAAACGTGGTAACCTTTCTTTAAACTGTAAATAAATGCAAAAGATCAAACAACCATCAGTTAAAATGGTTATTAATTAACACTGTATAACTATAATAATCTAATAGAAATGCCCTGTTACGTTGGATACAGTATGCTCTGTCTTCATTGCCAGGCATCACCTATAAATCTTCCCAAAACAAAAGTCTCTTCATTAAAATGCCATTTGAAAATATCAGCTTCAGACAGCCAAAACAAATCAGACATTTTCAATTTGATCTTTTTCAAACAAAAAGTACAGAGGGCAATGAAATATCAAATTAAGGTCATCCTCGACAACACAAAGGTCACAAAAAACACACAGGCATTATTCTTCCTGGGTACCTATTTATCTGCCTACTTTGATTGCCAGAGGTGAAAAAAAATCTTCTCTGAGCACACAGGAACCTTTGCCTTCTTTGTGAATTAAATAATAGGTTAAGAGAGATAAATAATGTTTTTGCAACAGCCATCTCAAACCTTTGGAAATAATCCAAATAAATCAGTCTGATGAGGAAACAAAGTTCTTTGGTTAAGTCCTCTGGACAACAAAAGGTACTGGGGCACTGAATAATTCAAAACATCAATTTGCCAACAAACTAATCTTTCAACACAGCTGCATCTTCATCAGAGTCAAAGTGGACAAAAGAAGTAAGTAAATCAAGAGTTTTATCAAGATGAACAGGATTTAAATTTATCAGATAATGAATCGAAAGTTGAGAGTAAGCCAATATTAGCACTTGAGTACCACAACTAGCACCATCATGACCATCTCTACGGTTATCTTAAGATAAAGTACAAGTACAAATCTCATTGTGTGTCAAACTAGGAAAGAGGACTAAATATACAAATGCAAAAATGGTAACCACTCTTGGAGCTGAAAAGCACCTGTTATAGTTTTATTTCTGCCATTTGATCAGGATTTGAGGAGTAATTGAGGTCACAAGTTCATGTATCATTCAAAATCCTGCCACCCTCATATATATACACAGGTATGTTTTACCACATTATTTTTGACAAAATACAAATAATGCCATGCAAACCAACTCGCACTGATATAACCCTAACCCTAAAGCCACATCAATTCAATAGAAACCCGGTAAAATTGCTATTAACAGTAGACCAACTGCAATAGGCTTGACTGCTTCCTATCTAAAACAAGCAACGCTGGCAGCAGTTACTGTTAGTTGGGGTGTTGAATCAGGTAGTGAACTATGCAATGCAATCTGTTGCCTTTGTTCCTCAATATATCTAAAGAGTGACTGCACATTTACATCCTGAAACAAGTCTTGTTAGCAATGCTCCTTTCAGAGAATCTTTTTGTCACTAAAATCAAGACTTAATGGACACATTTGACTGTAAATTATCAAAAAGGGACATATATATAAAAATTACATTATTGTGTATAATTATACAAGATTATTAAAAAAAAATCCACCATAAATCAGTACTGAACATTGCAGAAACTCATCTGAATAAATATTGCAATGATAAATGGAAAGATTTAAATAATATCAGCTGAGAAAGTTAATTAGTGACCATTGGAAAGCTGATTAAAATGTCCAGTTATACATTAAAAATCTTGCTGCTTTTAATATGACTGACAACTTTTGGTAGATGTGCTATAATGATTTAAGAATTGATCAGCTCACTTATGCACTCAGATGATGCTATTTGTCATTGATTTAAATGCTTTTTAAACGTTTTTAAATGTTATAGGTTAAATGATTTTTGAAAATTATCATGATGAAAATTTTAAAAAAGAGACAAAAAAGAGCATTTTTTTCTTTATAATTAGGATGATCATTTATGAGAATTGACTAACCTGTGCTGAGTCTGCACTGTTTTGCAGTTACACATCCATAAGAGCAGAATTAAAAATTTCAATGTATCCATTGCTAACTAGTAGTTAGCTGGAGAAGAAGACAGATGGACAGAGCAGAGTACTTTATATAGAGGTGGATGCTAAATTGCTGCATTGCAAAATGTGTAAATGAGTAACTATAAGTGATAGGGACAGGGTGTGCCTCTTTGTGTGTGTGGGGGGGGCGTGGGTGTGTGTGTGCGTGTACTATTGGACCTTTCAGCTGTTCACATGCTAGGTGGGGATGCTCATTAAACATTCTATACAGGAAGTTGAAAAATAAGACATCAAAGAATTACAGTGTTATAAACAGAATACTTTGACCACATTGACACACCTTGTACATTTCCAATTTTATATTGCATAATTAGAAGATATGGGTGTCTCCCTCTAAATGACTTGATATGAGTAAAACTTAAGATATGAACTTCAAGACTTGAGACCTACCTTATTTACTATGATAAAAGGTTCCACTTAAGTTTGATGTGGTAGTAATCACTTGAGACATGACCTTTAAGGATACAACTTTGTTTTTACAAAAAACGTCATTTCATAAATATTGAGAATTGAAGTTTTACTTTGGAAACATGATTGGGTGTTTTCAGTGAACACTTGCGGTCATGTGAAAATCTTGGGATCCCTTTCTCAGTTGTTTGTTTTAAACGTCTGACAATATGTCATCCATCAGTTAGATATATCTAAATGCATATTGTTTGTTCACTATTTTATAGGATTTTTTTGCTGGCTACAACAGTTAACATAAATTTCAAAAATAAAACTGAACCCTTCATTGACCACCGTCTTTGAACTGATTTATTTGCAAACCGGGTGTGGTCATTACAACTTCTGTATGACTTCAATTGTAAGGATTGTGACCTGAGCACTGACTTCAGTTGCTTTACTTAAAAGAGGGAACCGACTTGACTTGCTTAATTCTCATAGCAGTAACTTGAGGTTTTCTAGTGATATGCACATGTGACTCTGATAATAATCTAATGTGACATTATTAATAGCAAATTAGTCATTTTTGGAGAATATCCACTACCTGAATACCACTTGACCACATTACTAACAAACAAAAAATCAGATTGTGAATGCAGAACCTAAGGTTTTTTTGATGATAAACCAGGGTCAATTGTATTATCAGACTATGTCCAGTGGCTTAGCCACAAACATGGTCTGATCTCCGGGCACAGTGGTAAGCAGTATTTTGCTCTGTGTAGAGAAAACCTACCATGATTTTGCGCAAGCTATTGAAATAATGTGTTTCATAAGGGGAAAGGTGTTGATGTTGCATTGTGTCTGAAAGGGCACTTATTCTGTTGAGCATCATATGTAAAGTTGAGACAAATGCTCAACCTGGTTTGCTTTTTTAGTGGGTTTAATTTGAACCTTTATTTTTCGTGTTTAAAGTCTACTTGCAACAGTAACTTTGTATGACTATGTATCTCCAACATAAACAGTGCATAAAGGCAGGAAAAAAATGGGATTAATTTGATAGGACCATGAAAATGTGAGCCTTCTGATGACAATAATGGAGAATTATGGTGTTGCTGATATGTCCCACAAGCAGACAGACGAAGTGACATTAACAGTCGACAGCAAGGAGCTCTAATGTAATCATTTATTTGCTTGTGATGAACTGAAACCAACACGAAAGAATTATTTTCAGTTTCTAAACAGAATGTAATGGACCCAGTCCTCCATATCTATTGAGTGAAGCCAAATTAATACAGGGAAGAGGGAAAATTCAACAAAGCATATACAGAATTCAATCTTTAGATTGAATCATTTGGATTGTATGGTAGGGTGTGCATTAATCATTCTGTTATATAATTCATTTTCCATTTTTGCATTTTATATTTCACTGGACGTGATCATCAGGAACACTGGATGCTGTACAAATAATTTGTAATAAATGAAGCATTTGTTGTTTTGAGAGTGCATGTAGCCGTGCCAACCTCTGAGCAAGACAAGACTAGCAGGAGGGCCTCATATGGACTGAAGTCCTGTGTGTGTGGGACTCAGTGCCCTGTGTGGAAGTGCTATTTATGGAATGTGCTCCACTTCAGGAACTGCTTTAAGGAATGGCATATTAAGTGATGCCACGCACAGGAGTATAAAACAAATGACAGGGCTTGTTTTTTGAATATGTATAAATAATTTGAAAACTATACAACTTATGTTTATTTTTTTACTGTCCAATCCCAAGACTTGTGAGAACTGTTCTTGGTAAAAAAAAAGGAAGCTTGTTCAATATTTTTAAGTGTGATATTTCAATAAAGATCTGAGAGATTTAATTTCTGGAGAGAAGCACAGAGTAATCCAATTCCAACAGGGGTTTTAAAAATTATGGTAAATCATATAGTTATCTCCAACATTAGCTGACATTGCACAGACAACTATTTTGTATGAATATAAACCCAAAATAATATATTTGGTTTTCATAACAATGACTCAAACGTTTATCAAAGCATGCCTAGAGGACTGTGCAATGCTTATAATAAACTTATTCTAATCATCATCATGGGTTTTGTGATGTTCCTCACTGTGAATGTGATATATGGACTGGCATAGTACTGTGTTTTAGTATCAGAACAAACTTGTGGCTTGTGAAACCCAAGGAAAAGCTATTTATAAGTTTAAACCTTTCACGTTCATAAAAATAAGGACCCAAATGCAGTCACATAAAATGAGCTGGTTGGAAAAGAGACCTTTTTCTATTCTCTACTTTACTGAATGACCTCTTGAAACATGGACTAATCATAAATAGCTGATAAATAAGTGTTTTTAATTTCTGGAGAGAAGCACAAAGTAATCCAATTCCAACAGGGGCTAAATCAAAATAAGATACATTTATAAAATATGCTGATTAGTGTAAAAACTGCTCATTACAGTATTCATAGCACACATATTGGTCACAAATAATAGGTGGAATTTCTCAAATTAAGAACAGTAGCACTGCCCCCCATTGTATGGCAAAACATGTGCTCTTGCATGAGAATACTAACTTATGTTACAAATAAGGTCACATACATTTCTGTCTAAACAAAATGGCCCTGAGAGATAATTTTAGAACTGATTTTGGTTTACAATACCAACCTCGTTTTTGCCCTGCAGAAACTGTTAAATGGTCTTATCCTCCTGCGCAATATTGTGAAAAGTTTGGTTTCTCTCGTGACTTTATTCTTACAGTCTACAGAAAAAGTTTTGTCGTCAGAGGACTGTTACTAACCTCATCTACCAGCCTATGCTAGAAGACTAGACTGCTACAAGCTTGTAATTTCGAGACTATTTGTGATCAATGCTGACAAAGTAGGCCTAAAAAATCTTATTTTTGTAAAGTTTTGTGATGTTTTGGGCCGAGATGGTTATCATAGCAGCTCCCTGTCATTTATTTTTCACATTATAATGATCTTACCCCGCCATAATTCAGCATAAATACGTCTGTCTGTATCAATAATCTTTTA
>JAPZDZ010035491.1:0-12224 GCA_029783805.1 Acanthurus tennentii
CGCCATAAAAAAGCCACAGCTGAAGGCCAAAACTGTAAGTATAAATTAACAAACACCATAAAGTGAGAGAGAGAGAGTGAGAGAGGGCGAGAGTTAAACAGCAGATGAGATCGGCGCTATGCTCGTCTTGTAACGGCACCGTAGAGAATGTTTGACGGCCGGCCTGTCTCCTCACCAAAGAGGGGACCTTTACATGCTTGCTGGTGTGTGAACCATAACCATAATAAGAGGCGCAGAAAGAGAGAAAACCTGTAAAATTTAATACAAAAACGGTGTACACTTTAAGAGAGAGAGAGAGGGAGAGAGAGAGAGCCAGAAAGGACGCTCCTTTCCTCCTTTCTCCTCATTTATTTCGGCACGGTAAAGAATGATTGACAGGTCACTTGTCTTCTCAGCAAAATGGGTACTTTGATTTTTTTCCTGCCTTGTAGGGACCCATGTACTTAAACACAGCCAAGTGTTTTTCCATTCAGTTTTCAACAAGAGAATGCAAAACAGAAAGAACATGAGTTTGTTGCATAAAATTAATAAAATAAAATTCAACCTGTAGTGGAAAATTAAAAATACATAGATAATATGGAAACAGAGACAGCCAAAAAGTTGAAGTCTGCTCTTTGTCATTCAAAGAGTTTTTAACTGAGATGGCTGACATGATTTATATAGTCATGGTTATTAGGTGTTTAGACAAAAAGTAATTTTTTACACTCTGATAAAAACATATTAAAGCTGCTGATGGCTTGCAAAGCTGAAATGTAAATATTTTTCTGTAACCAGGTGCGCCTGCCAGCCTGTACTAATGGGCTTTGATAACCCATTGTGTGTCTGCATGGCAAGTGTTGTCTGGCAGACATATTAACTTAAAGGGGTGAGTGCAGTTATGTGCTGGCATGCCTGCATGACAGAATGAAGGCACGCACTGAGCTTGGGTCGCGGTGTGGACTAAGCAGCAGCGGTGTAGCGCGTCTGGGACGAGTTGCCACCGGTTCCAACGGGCTGCAAGGGCCCGTTCAATGCTGCTTTAAGCTTTAATTACCATTATAGTCTTAACTGTGCGGCAACATCTCATGACATTAACTATAATATCAACCAACCCTAATATGTATACATTTTTCTGTACTATATTTAAAAAAATAGCACACCTTAGTCTAGAAATGGTCAGAGCATCAACAAAAGGGAAACTCTACATCTTTATCTCTCTGCTCATTACTCCTGTCAGTCCACAGTCAGAGCACTACCGACGTTAGTATATAGATGCTATCTTAATGAATCATGAGGTCTAATGCAAATTTAATCTGTTAACATTTCCTTTTTGTAATTTTTGTTTGTTTTTGGTATTTCATATGTTGCACTAAAATGACCTTTAACTACAGTTTCTTTGAGATTCCAAACATAACTTAAATCTTTACACTCAGAAAACATGCTCACCCGGTTTCAGTATGTAAGAACACTGACATTTTTTTAAAAACAATACCATAACGTCCGTTCATCTCTGTGTGCTAGACATGAATGCTAGGCTCTGCTTGGGACAAACTAGTCTGAACTCTCTGCTCTTATGAGTTGCAGTGAAGAAAGATATTGGTTTAAACTGCTTCAAGAGGTGTCTTTATGCACTGTAATCAAAAATTACAAAATTTATCAAAGGTAAGGTAAGATGAGAAAAAAAATCTCTGTCAAAAAGAAAAAACAGTGCAGGAGTTAAAATCGAAAAGATAAAAAAAAATTATTAAATAAAACAGTAACACAAAATAGTATACTAAGGTCTTCCTTTTATACCACTACATAAACTACTGTTCCTCCACACCTTTTTGACATAAGACTTGTAGGGACTGAAGGAGTCTGACTGTTTTTGTAACCTTTTCAAAGGGACCATCACACACTTCACATACTGACTGGCCTGTTTCACTGAGGAAACAGTCATAATTAAAAAAGAGAGATGTTTGTGTTTGGATATTAGATTTTTAATAAACTTTATGTATCAAAATACTGACATTAAAAAGAAATTCTGTAACTTTTTGCTATATTTTGTAAATTGCATAGGCTTAGAAATCTTAATGAATGTAATTCTTGACATGGAAAATTTGCTCAGATGATCCAGTTTAACAAAACACACAAGCAGATGTCACTGAAAAAGTGCAAAACTACAATGTATTGGGTCAAAAGCAGTCCCCTGAAATACAAACATATAGACATTTCTGTATTTCCTTTTAATAGAGCGTGTGATTGATGTGTGAGATTTTTTGGGATGTGACATAATGTCAATTCATTGCCATACAATTTATTTATTGCCATGTGCAAAAATAATTACATAAATATAACTATAGATTCTGAACATTTGCGTGGAATAGGATCCATATGTGGGGTTCGAGTTAGTAAAATAACAGGTTCCTTTGATGTTGTCTTCAAGTTAAAATTGAACAACACATGAGGCGCATTATGCCCAATCACTACCCGAATAAAACAAGATATTCAGTAATTATTCTCAATAAACATCCCTAAACTTTTTCAGTCAGGAAGACAACCAAAGACATTAAGGTGGCTTTGCAGCCCTTCCCTTCTTCTTCTTCTCTTGTTATAAGTACAGCTTTAATCACGACCTCAATGGCCACATTATTACAGCACCATTATATTAACATGGAGTTTAGTTATCAAGTTACACACATTGCACACCTTCAGGTCTGTGCCCCTTACCCTATTTCATGGCTCTGAAATTACTTGTGAGCACCGTTTGCAGACAGATCACACACCATGACTGGCACTTACAGACTGCAGATGAGGTGACATGGCCCTCATATGGTGTTTTTTTAAGAGTGACATGTCATGATGAGTAGAATGAACATCTTTCAGGAGTAGGAAGAAATAAAAAAGATTTGAGCCTGTCTCCTAAAGCTCTCTTTGTGTGTGTTCTTAAGGTGAGGAGGCAGCTTTATACAGGTCAGGAGTAAGACACACACACACACACACACACACACACACACACACACACAATCATCATATTCATACCTCATCTGATATGGGTTCTCCTTTCCATCTCACAGAGCGATTAGACCTCTTACTCAGCATGATCTTCTCTTGTCTCCCTCTCTCCTGTTTGTTTCTCTATACTGTCTGTCTATCCTTTTAATCCCAGGTGTGAATGCTGTCTGTCTGGAGTTCTTGTTCTGTCTGACAATCCTGTTGTCGTATTTTTGATTTAGCCATTGTTTACTAGCTGCTGCAGCTCGTCTGTTTCTTTTCTGCCTTCAAATCAGGAAGTGAGATAGCAAACATCTGCATACACACACACGCAGACTTATACATAGCGCGCGCACACACACACACACTCACACTCAAAAACACACGCATGCTCACACACACACACAAGCTCTAAGTTCCTCTTTCAATGTCTGTCTGCAGTGTTTTAAAGAATTTGCATCATCTTTTTGAAAAATATTTAAAAATATATAAAAAATATTTCATGACCCATTAGAAAATGTAAGTTATTATGATTTGGATATTTTTTTCAAATACTTAACAATTTTTAAGTGGTTCTTGTCTTTATTTTATTTGAATATTTTAGTTTCACTTCACTTTTATTTGAAAATTTAAGTTCTGTTTCAGTTTGCTGAGTTGAGGTCATATGTGTTCTTATAAAGTCTGAGTCATAGAGGAGCTAGGATCAGTTATATTTTGAAGCATAAATGAAAAGCACTTAACCACATTAAAAACTAGCACAAAGTCAAAATAATGGGCCATTTATTTCCAGTGATTGCAAATGACATGTGCTGTTCATATAAGTTTAGTAATTCTGGCACTGCCTTTAAGAACAAGAGGGTTAAACATGTTGTTTGATAAGATAGCCCCCACTGACATTTATGTCAGCCTGAAACCCCATGGGCTGACTGCAGATCAGGAAGGAAAGAAAGAAACCTCAGAGCTTTTCAGCCTTCCTGCTGTGAGCTGCTAATGGTGTTGCAGGGTCATTCTAATTTTTTACCCCCCCAAAAAACCTCATTGAGACACCGTTGTGTATCTTCTTCAGATTTGGTCTCTAATAGAATTACCAGCTGTGATCTAGAGTGAGAAACCAGGATAAATCTTATATAATTATGTGTCTGTGTATGAGTCTGTATTATGATTGTGACAGTTAGCTGCCCATTCAGCCAGCCAGTAAGTCAACATAAACATGATGGTCATAACTCATGATAAGTTGTTTTAAAAACACCTTCATTCAGAATTATTAGTCATCATTAGCAAGCTCTCGTACTTTGTTTTCACTGTACACACTGTTACTGAAAGAGTTCCTCTATGTATGGCTGTACTGTAGTGTACACAGTGTGTGCAGTAACTTGTTGCAAGTGTTCTCACCTTGCCTTTCTTGCTCATCTTGCTGCGGAGATAGCTGAAAGTTCTACTGATTTTAGGTCCTCCTTTTCCCTCGCTGTCACTCCGCAGAGGGCCAGGCTCCTCCTCTGAAATACTAAAAACACACTGCTTTCATACAAATAGCAAAAGATGTGAAAAGTTAGCTCAGTGTAACCTCAAACTACTTTTAGTGGGTAATTTCTACATAGGAAAGTCTCATTAATTCTATCAGTAATGCAGTGGTTTTAGAGCTTGCTGATTATTTTAGTTACTTGCCATGTGGAAATTCAAGTTAAGTTTAAATCAGGAAAATGATTGACTACAGCTGTTTAAATTCTAAACATCTTGATAAAAAGACTACAAAAACCATGAGTATTTCAAACAACACAGTACAAAAGATAGAAGCTTTATCATTTTCTCTTCTTACCTGTATTCCAGTGACCCAGAGTTACTGGAGAAAGAGCTCAGCCCTACAGGAAGCAAACAGAACAAACGTCATCTAAGTGAGCATAACTTGTCTGCAGCCATGTGGGTGTTGGGGGGTGTTGAGGGTTGGGGTTGCTTGAAGGCATCCGAGCATTGTCATGACCTTGCGTTCATGTTGCTGTGTTTATGATTTTGAAAGCGAATAAGATAACTATATCTTCCAACAAGTAGCATAAGACTGAGGAGGTTCAAAATGGAAGGAAGAAACAATTTCACAAACCCGCTGAACTCCAAATGTGCAAACACAGAAACGCTTTTAGTTTGAGATGTAAGAAGCTAGTGGCTTCCAGGACAGATGACCCAGGATTTACCTTTTTTATCAATCTGATTCTGCAGTTTCAGGAGCACATGAACACATTTTAGTGAGAACTTGTTATTTTGTTGAACAGTGTTAAAGGAAAGCACACTGACACAGGACTACAGCTACACTCATTATACTTACTCCCTCCCTCCTCCTCCTCATCACTGGAGAAGGAGCCAATAGTAAAGAAGCGTCTATTTTTTGAGAGGAGTGGAGAGATACTGAGGGAGAAGCTGATTCGCTGTTTTGATCGAGGAAATCCACTCACTAAAGGGTATTAATGGGTGTATCAGGATTAACAGGACAGAATTTTTCTTTTAAAAAAAGCTTCTTGATGTAATCACACAATTTAAAGAGAATATCTAATTTCAAAACCACAGATGGGTAACAGAGTAACAGGATGAGGTAAAAGATGAAAAAACAAAAGCTAAAGGGCAATAAATAAAAATAAAGAGATGTTGTAATAAGCAGACACTCACCATCTATATCTTGGTGACTGATGGCAACCATGGAGATAGATTTAGTGAGGGTCTGGTGATGGAACATGACAGGACAGCTGGCTGTCACTGACAGTACCTGATGTGATGTCTAAAACACATGAAAGGAAATAATACTACTAGCACAACAAGTATTTCTTATTGAACAAAGAGGTTATTCATATCATTCCATTTACTGGAATTCAAACTGCTAATTGTGACCTGAAACAGTCCACTGTACTAGTATTGAATATAAATGCCTTTTACTAAATACTGTGGAGCTGAACAAAACCAGATACATTTTTCTATCTTGTGTGTCCTGCAAAAAAGTCAACATGGGGATGAAAGCTGGATTTGGCATTCTATCTGTCCTCACAGTTACATCAGGACCTGCATGAGAACTTCTGCATCTGCATGAAAACAGCTGAGCTGCTGACAGATGGAAGCGTAGAGTTGAACCTTCTTGAAAGGTAAGAATATTAAACACACACACACACACACACACACACACACACACACACCTGGCTATTGATACTGCTTCCATCTCCTTCCTGCTCCTCCTCAGTAAGGGAGACCAGTGAGCCTCTCTCCTGGCTCTCCAGATAGAAACTCCTCCCTGTGGCTCTCTCCCTCTGGTCACTGAGGCTGGGACGCTGAGCCTGGACTGCTCCTTTCACCACCTCCAGACCTTCCAGACTGTAGCTGGGTGCAAGGAGAAAACACAAACATATGACTGTATTCTATGATATCCTTTTACATGTTGCTGTTCTGTGCAAATTCACAATTCTACATTTCGAAATGGCTTTTTACATTGAGTTTTAGATTTCAAGATGTTCGGTCTGGAATTAAACATTCCTGAAGTATTTGGCTCTAAAAAAAATCTGTTAGTAATTATTGACCTATGCTGATTACCTTCTGTTGTCTATTTGCTCCTGATCAGGATGATGCAAGCTGGATGGACACCAACTCATGCTGAAGAAATGGGAAAGTAAGGGGAGGAAGGATAGATAATGGAAACATGGAAAAGAAAGAGAGAATTAATGTGGGAGAGAAAATTAGATGTTTGAAATCTAGAGTGAGACAGAAAATGGATTGAATGATGATGGTTTGTATTATGGTCATAGAGATGTGTGTGGTGGTTTGGCATTGTTTGTACATTGTGTTTGTGAAACAGTGAGTGGTGAGGGGATGTTCTTGTGTGTGTGCCTTTTTGGCAGAGGTTGGGTGTGGCTTTCCAGATGGCTGAGGAGCTGCAACACACCTGTGGCTGATCACAATCAAGCACAGCATACAGACTGTGGGCTTGTGTTGATTCGTTTCCAGGGTGTTTCTGATGCTACGTGGTATAGTTGGCTCCAGTCTCTTCCTCGTATCGAGATTATGTGTTGAGTGATGTGCTTAGTATTTAGTCATGTGAAAAATGACATGTCTTGTGTCTCCTGCACTGCCACCCATCTGCTCAGGAACTACAGCCACCGTGGCGCCCAGCCTCCAACTACATCTGCCTTGTGACTGTACCCCCCACCCTTCTCTATTATTGCCTGCCTGTGCCTTAACCACTGCTCCCTCCAGCATCACACGCTCTCGAACGCTCATACCTTGTGTCTCTCCAGTGCTTGTGCCTTGCACCACCCACGCGTGCTCAAGTCTCATGCCTCCTGCCTCTTCTGTCACACAGCTTCCCGAGAACACCAGAGCCCCCCTTCCTCCTCCTAAGTCCCCTTTCCTCAAAATCACAATAATAATTTTATTCTTTAAATCTCAGCTCTGATTGCACTGGATGTTTGCTGCTCATTAAATCATCATCTAAAATTGACATTCCAGTTGGAAATGCTCAAAAAAGCTCAAAAGGAAGGCTCATCCTCATCAGAGGCCAGTCAGCTCTGTTCAAAGTGAGCAAGCAGCAGCCTTACTCTGATGTCCCTCGTGATAACAAAGTTCCTCAACCTATATCTAAGGCTGAAACCAGCCACCCAGCAGAGGATTAAAGTCTAGGCCACTTAAAACAACATATTCATTCTTTGGGTTACCTGCCCTCAATTCAGGACTCACACAGCCCTAAACTTAGGAACACAAGATCACTGGCACTGTGACTTCTTTCTCAACTTTGTTGAGGCTAGAGTGAGTGTCAAATTGTAGATACAACCATCAAAAAGATCAAGCACAGGACAAACTGCACCACCTTAGACAGTTCGACCTATCTGGTTAGCTGCTGATCCATTTCTACACTGCCACAGCTGAGATTGCTCTTTGCTTATTCATCTCTGTGTGGTCTGGAGCCACCAAACAGGACACAAACAGACTATGATAAAAAGTCTAGTCCAAGGTGAGACTCAGCATCAGCTTGAGGACTCAGACATTTCAAGTGTGTTGTGATGGACAGTTGAAAAGAGTAAGAGAAGTCAGGTGGATTTACGTTCTATCGTAAGGAGATGTGGTGATCAAATGATCAAAATGTTTTTTCTCTGCAGAGAGGGCTCAGCCTAGAATACAGGATCAGGAGCTCGGACATGGTAAGGGAGCTTGAAGCAGAGCCACTGGTCTTCAGAGGGAGCATGTTTAGGTGGTTTCAGGCATCAGAGTAGGATAACTCCTGGACACCTTTCTGTGGAGGATTTTCAGGCACGTACAACTGGGAGGAGGCCACAGGGAAGACACATCAGGCCTTGGAAGGCCTCTGCATACCCAGAAGGCTGAAAAATATTGCTGGGGAGTGGGATGTCTAGAATATCCTGCAACCACTGCAACCAGACTCTTGTTGAACAAATAAAAATGGATGATGTTTGTATGTAGACAATGTATGTTATTGGTGATTTTTATACTACATTTTATCAGTTTTTATTAAACTCATGCACACTATGGCTAGCTATTTATGTTTTTAACAATATTTGTTGCTTGTGTGTGTGTGTGTGCACATAGTCTGTACAATAAAACAGATTGAAATTCTTTTTAAAACTGATTCTAACTTTAAGAAATTTTTAAGAAAATAATTTGTTTCTCTGCAAAATGTTTCTGTTCTTGATGTGATGCAATGCTTTAATCAAACGGAGAAGTCTGTGCTATAGTGACAGCAAGACCAAAACTAATTTCACAGGTTTATTTGATGCAGACAGATGTGTTGATAAGTTGCACCTGATACATTCAGCTGCACTGAATCATCTCTTCTCTCAATCCAGCTCCCTGTGTTCTACCAGATGGTGTGGACCTTCTTCTTTTATTCCATGAATGACTTTTCCATTTGATACCATGCTTGGCACTGTGAGCCTGTGTGTGTGCCTAGACGTTCATGTGAGCAGGCTGAGGCTGGAAAGATGACTGAATCACAACACTCACATCAAAAAAAGAAAATAATGCTTAACTACAACCAAACAACTGATGTGAGTTCCTGCAGGAGAATGATGACAAAGCTTCTTATATTGTCATTCTGTCAGACCCCTGTTTACTTTCATTCAGGACACACTCATTTCCACATGGTTGTCTTTTGGCCAGTGTTTCCATCATGTGTGTCAACTGCACTGGTCATTAGTGACTAACGTGAGCATGAAGTCCTTGAATTCAGACTGAGTTACTGGCTGCCTTGTGTGGAAAGGCCTGGGCAGTGACTCATTGATATATCAGTGTCTACTATGACCGGCCTGTTGCCACAAACACAGAATACACAGCAGTAATAATAAAGTAACAGTTTAGTGAGTGGGTAAGGCAGGTGATTAATAAAAGATGTACCTTCTCCTATGGAGGGGGGGCTTGGCTCTCTTTACCTCTCCTGGAAGGGCCTTCAATGAGCTAAGAAAGACAGACGATTATTAGTAGGAGGAAAGGAAGAAATGAAAGTGAAAATAAAGTGAATTTTGTCTTTTCAGGCCAGCATGAGTGTCAATCATGTAAAACTACCCTTTTTAGATTCTCAGTATTGAACTTACAGTTAAGACTGGTATCATTTAAAATCCTCTTCCATTGCTCCAGTGTCTCCAAACATTACTTGATGTGATTAAACAAGTGTCATATAAGCACCATGGTAAAATGATGCAGTATGAAGCTTCACTACAGAGAGGAGATTCATTGCAACAACCAGAAAAATGTAAAAAAAAAAGAAACAAAAGGGTTTCCCGGTGGTTTTAATCCCAGGTCATGCGCATCCAGTGCCAATCTGTAAAGTTTCCAGTGAAGGTGCTTTTACTGTTACAGTACAGAATTAACAAGAATTTGGCACAAGATTGTTGTTAACCTCCTGAAATGAATTCTCTTTTGGCTGATGATAGTGGTGTCATCCCTTAACTGCACACTGGAGTATTTCCTGTTGGGGACTGAAGTCATGGTTGTACGGTGGAAACAGAGGGTGGCTAGCCATAGAACCAGAGCAGGGCTTTTGTGCTGAGTGCTGCAAGAGATATGACAGCCCACTCAAATTGTCAAGGATCTGTTAACAGGGAGTCTAGTACTCAGTTGCAGAGTGTGGTATTTAAACCCAATTTAAAGGGGGATGCTATTTTCAGTGCTGATCTAAAATCATTAAACAGCATTTTAATCTAGGTGTTGCTATCTTTAGGATGTGTGAGGACTCAGCGGGGGACAGTTCTATTAATTCCTACTCCTTAAAATGCATATGCCTGACAAGAGAGGTGTATTTCAGTAATTAAACACAAGCGCAGATCTCTGTCTTTCTTGTACAAGATGGTACACAGATAGCTCTTTGAAGACTTACCAGTCTTTTTTGGTTCTTTGGACTTTAAGTGACATTAAAAACTCTCTTCTCATCTTCTGTATTTGTTTTCCTTTTTTGTTTCCTATTTTCCTCTATGTGTACTGTAGAGCACATTGAATCAACTGCTTTGTGTGTAAAAAGTATTGGGACTTCGCCCATGTCTAAAACAAAGACAAACTCGCATGAACCAGTAAAACCTAAAGAACAATAGCGGCCTGCCAAAACTGCATCTGTCCGTTAAAGAACCCCTGGGGTGAGTTTATTTTCAAATTCAAACTCATGCCCTTTGTTGGTTGAGACACCGTCTTGCCCAGGTGGTCTCCACCAGAAGCCCCCTGAGGCAGTCCAAGGCATAAAACGATGCGCCGCTCTGCCCCCATGCTTTTCCCTGTGTGACCAGGTGTAAGAAAGGAGCAGTGTAAGGGAGCAACTCAACGTTGAACTACTACGACCTAGGCCACAGTTCTTAGCTTGCTGGATGAGTAAGGAATTGTTTAAAGTGTTCTGTTAGACGGCTTTGGATCCTTGGAGGACGCTGAGCAACCCAGCTAACCCTCCTCACCTGCAGACACGGAGAAAGACCAGTGTTGCCATCTCCCTAGTAAGGAAAGTAGCTATTGGCTGTCCTAAAAGTCGCTAGAAGTTGCTAAATGACATCATCACCCAATTTGTACAATTGACTATTTGCATGTAATTGTAATGGACGCTGTAGGAGAGAAGAATAATGTTGTGGGAGAGACAAAAAGTGAGTAAAAAACACCCTAAATATGTTTAGAACTTCAAATGAACTTTCTGTTGATTCTTGTTTTTTTTTTTTTTTGTATTTTGTCCTTGAAATAGATCACTTCTCAAAATAACTTCATGATTGAAATGCTTTGTCTAGATCCACATAACATAAATCACTTCTGTCCTGTATTACTAACTGTTAGAATATCAAATTTAAGCAAAAGACTGTTTTGTGGGTTGGAATTGCTCTACCTGCAACCCTCCTCTTTTATCCGGGCTTGTGTGAGTGCTCCGTGAGACTGACCGCCGGTGAGTGCTTTAGGACGGGGGACGGGCTTACAGCAGCACCCGCCGCTCGCTCGTTGAGGACAGTAACTGCAGAACGATACGCACTTTCACATCAGAGTCTCCAAAACACCAAAAAAAAAGTCGATAGATTTGTCGCTAGTCGCTTTTGACAAAAAAGTCGCCAAGAGGATTTGACAAAGTCGCCAGATTTAGCGAGAAAGTCGCCAAGTTAGCAACACTGAGAAAGACACTTTCTCCAGAAGAAGACGAGCCCGCGGAGATCCACTTCTTCGTCCGAGTGACTCCGCTGATCCTCCTCTGCCACGCCGAGGACAGCCAAATTTCATCCCTCTGTAGGACGCTACAGCCGCCCCGCACGTTCTCCAGATCGACGGATCGGCAAACGCCGGGAAGCACGCTAGTTGCTACAAGCGACGGCAAGTAAGAGAGCTTTTGTCTGGGCAGAGACATTTAAGTTAGCGTGGAATTTAAATTGTGTTTTGATGTGTTTTCTAAGGACCGTCGAGTCCATTGTTTATTGACTGTAAGCTGTTTGCCCCTAGAAGCTGCTTTGTTTAACTCTACTTTGCGAACATTGTGCTGCTAGTTGTGTGTCGTGCGTATGACCGCAATATTTTGTCTTGCTGACTTGCACAGCGATAAGTGGATGGTAGATGAGCGCCAGCTTATTTGCCGACCCCTAAAAGAGAGTAAGGCGACTATTGCGCCATCCACGATCGTTTCCTCAAGCCACTCTGAAGCATACACGCTTCTCTCTTTCTCTCTCTCTTTTTACTAACCACACACGCATACATATAAATTCAATTTTCAATTCAATTCAATTCAGTTTTATTTATATAGCGTCAATTCACAACAAAGTTGTCTCAAGACACTTTACATATGG
>JAPZDZ010035742.1:0-12205 GCA_029783805.1 Acanthurus tennentii
TTATTTTGAAAATCAAATTGCGAACTTCTTGTTGACTTTAGGTCAGGGGTACCAGCGTGTGTAAGTTTTAGGCCTTGATGAGTTCTACAATTCGGCTTTGGTATGTTTTTGCTATGACGTTCCTGTGGGCCACAGTGGGCATTTTAGTGTACCTAGGTGGCGCTAGAGAGCCCATTTTGGCACTTTGGGGGTCAGTTTTTCCCTTTTATCAAATTTTTCGCCAGACCTGGTGCACATGCCAAATTTGGTGAGTTTTTGAGTGTGTTCAGGGGGTCAGATTAAGGGTTAAAGAGATGTAATAATAAGAAACAAACGCTAGAATAACAATAGAGCCCTTCCCCGGTGGGGCTGGGGCTCCAATAATAGAAATGGGTTACAGGTAAATAGAAGAATTGGGCTCAGCATACCAGGACGCGTGAGAAAACATTCATTACAATGCACCAGAAGATGGATAATTCACACAGGACTCACATTGTCTGTTCTGAGCTTTTTGGCAGGGCAGCCTCCATCCACAGGATGCAGCATGTAATACAGGCGCACTTTGTTGGCATGTTTCCGACTCTGAGACAAAGAAGAGGAAAAAAGTTACAAGTAAAGCAGAAACAAGGTGGTAAATTCTTCAGTTTATGTAACATGCAAACACAAGCTGCCAAACTTACTTTTACATCACTTTTTTCCCACCTGACATACATGTTAAAGCTATAATGAACAGAATATAGGTTAAATGTATGAACGAGTCAAAGTCAGTGGATCTAGTGATTATTTTTTAACAAAATGATTATAGACTAGATGTATCCGATCTACGTTACAAACTTCTGGTTAGTCAGCATGACAGCTGCAAAAATGACACTATATAGTGATGCAAAGGATTCACTTTATGATAATTATGGAGAAAATCATACAAAATACCAAAAGCCTGATTTAAATCCAGCTTTTTGAGAGGAAACCATGATTTGGCAGACCCCTCCAAAACTGATAGAGATCACTGTTACGATAATGGAAATACTCTCTAATTTGACACCCTTATAATTCTTCTTGTTAGGGTCTGGGAAAGACCAAAATTCAGATAAATTCAGTATTAATGTTGCACAATGTAATGCAAAATCAACACCTTGACTAATAACAAACTAGTTAGTTAAGTTTAGGGACCAACTGTGGTCATTGTTCAAAGAAACCAACACTGACTGTTTGTAGAAAACAGGAAACAAAAGCAGTCTCTCTCGTGTCACAGGCTAACTTTCTGTCGACCTGTCTAACCCATTCAGTAATAGTCAAATATTTAACATGTCCTGAATGCACCAACCAGACTTTAGATTTAGCTGAACAGCTAGTCATATCCCAGCCTTCTTAGCACCAGCTTTGCTTGTCTATGGCTATTGCTAATTCCTGTTTATCTGTGCCCACTGTCATCCATTTCTCTGCTTGGCCATTCCTATTAAACCCTCCTGCTCTCCTGCTTTGCTTAATTCCTGAATTAATGACTTACAGCTAAATTCTGACTCATCCTTGGCTTAAAAACCTTCCTTGCAAACTCTTTAAAATTAGGTATTAACTTAGTAAATTCTTTGTTGCACCTTCTCTTTGTCTCAATTTCCATGGTTGTTAGTGGGCTTTGTCAGATGAACATAAATTGCAAAAAAAGAGGATTCTGTTCTTTTTTTGTCAGAAGGTATAGCTTATGAAAAAAATGTCTTGAACCATATTTTGAGGCAAAGACACAAAACTTTTTTGATGGTTTATATAAGATTTAACTGGTCAATCTATATGTGTGTGTATATATACAGTTTTTATATTCCACTGACCACTGAGAGTGCAGTTATGGTTATCTCCCGATTCATCTGGATAGGGCCTGGTCTTGTTCACCCCAAAACTGCTCAGAGGCATTACCAAGATGGCAGCCAAGTGGTTGTCTATAGGGGCTTTGATAAAATGCATTAAAAAGCTGTTTATGTAGACAGTTATGGCTGAAGTTGAATGAAGCTTGACATTGAAATTATGTCAAAATAACATCAATCACATCAATATTTGGCATCAATTTGACTTCAGCTTGATTTGCAAAGTTGTCAAAATTTTGACATCAATGTTTGATGTCATTGATTGTGAACTGACATCAAATGCCAACTGGGAGGTGAGAGCTATTTTTATAAACTAGGAAGAGCCCACTGCAACCGAACTGGGAGTTAACAAAGAGATACTCCTTTGATGGCTAAACCACTGCAATTCTGCCATCCAGTAGAAAAAAATCCAGCTGATGGTTACATATCTCATTGTACTGTGAAACTGCCATGTCAAGTGCCATCCTTTCACAAATGTGCTGAGTTGCTGTTAAAGAATTCTTTTAGAGCCAAAGACCAAAAGATTCATTATATCATGAAGCTTATTTGTAAAAGCCAGTTTAAGGTAGGTTTCATTAAAATAGAAGAACACTTTTCGAGTGAACTGCTCCATGATGCTTGATTGAAATGATTATTAGTGCTTGGTTCATTAATGTTGAAGCAGGAGTCTTTTTACCAGCAGCCCATTGATCCCCCTGAATCTGACACCACAGTCAGGGCAAGTAAAAACATGAATTGAAAGGACAAAGTTGTTTGTATCAAAACGTTTCTGCTTTTACAAAAAGAGGCTTTGGAGAAGGAATCAAGAAACAGACGGGAAGGATTTTCTGGTAAAAAGACAGCACCTAGTAAGGCATTTAGTAGCATAGACAGGTGTCAGGTGTGTAACTCTATGAGGCAAAAGGACAGCCACTGACCATTCTTCTATTTACAAGAGCATGACAAACAAACTCATCAGGCCTGGTCATTGGGAGGGGAGGGATGTCTATTTGTCCTGTCTGTCTGCCTCCCTGTCAGAGATTCTGCAACCTGAGCTCAGCCCCTTCAAGGGAAGAAAAGATCCAGCTTGAAAGCCCTGAAAGATACATGGCCATCAACTCAACACAACTTTCATTCAAACTGGCTCTGAATTGACTGGCTCCCTTTGACACAAATAAAAGCCGTGGCGGCTGGCCAATAGAGGGTCACCCTTCTACCCCATGTTTGGTTAGATCCTCTCTCTCTCCTGGGCACATGGAAAATCACACAATCAAGTGCAGCGGAGAATCAATTACTGACTGTTGCTGACCAAAAAAAATACATAGCAACAAAAATTCAGCCAATTAGCATCTGAAATGTTGATGGCCAAAGGTCAACAAATTTATTGCCCATCAGAGTTAGTCTGTGGTGATAGATGTTGTGATAATTTAACATTTGCTGAAGATGCTTCAACAAGTACTGCTAGAGATACTGCTAGTCTTCCCCCTGCTCAAAGGAGAGGTTTGGGAAAAAAATGCTTGTTAAAGATCCAGGACTGGTGTTATGGTGTGGCTATGTAAACTGGTGATTGTTCAGCAGAACACACCTGTGGTTGTTGCAGCTACGATATCTGTTTTAAAACAGAAAGACAGGGCGTAGCTGTCCTCAGTGCCTCTTTTTTTAGTTATGTATTACAATGTGTAAACACAATTATCCTATCATTTCAAGGAAGGTGGCACATGAGCCCTTAGTTATGTTTTGAACATTGCTTGGGAATGAGGAAATGAGCATGTTTCTCTTCCTGTGGAGGGTTAGGGTCCTAACAAATTTTAAATATTAGAAACGCATTTGTAACAGCTATTGTTTATTTTCACCATCTATTGTCCTGATTTTTAAATAGCAGTTTAAGAATTCTTGAGTGTTTCCAAATCACTGGTATTCTGCAGTTTCTGTTGGCCTACTGTTGCATACTTAGTTTATACTGATAAATAAATTATGTCTTAGCCAATATCTTTTAGTGGAACCTATTACGATTTTCACCAGTCGCCACTGATGGACAGTGAACCAAAACACTTGTCCATCTCACGCTTTATCTTTCTGTTATTTGTGATCAAGACTCCTAGATACTAAGCTCCTTTGCTTGCAGCTTGCAGAAAGTCATCTTAAGCTAATGTAGGAAACTCACCCTTTTCTAGCAAAAAACCTGGACTTCACATATGTGCACACTGAACGTCAAAGACCTATTAGGCAATCAGAACCATGTTATCTGTAAAAAGCAGAGATGCAGTTCCAAGCCTGTCATACTAGACTATCTCCTCACTCTGGCTGCACTTATAACCCTATTTTCCATTTACTCCATGGTGTCATCGGTATAATTCCCCTGGAGACACAGGCATGGTTGTTTTTAAAATCCTGAAAACTCTTGAGACTAGAAAAGAAAACTCCCATGACCCCCCATTAAGCCCATAATGGTAAAGAGCTGATCCCCTGCCTCATGACAGAATCCACATTTTTCATTGTTTCCTCTGTCAGTAGTTCCCACGGGGCCCACTTGTCCAGCTTGATAGGTTCCTTCATGGCTGGTGTCCACCAGCTTGTTCTCAGGTTGCCACTGTAAAAGGCACCTCAGCTCTCGGCTGCCATCTTTACAATGGAGGCTTTGAACATGAGCCACTGGGATTCTTTATCACCAGCCCCCTGGTATGTGCAAGATAATCTTCTGGAGGTAAGAGCTGAAGGCCAGGACACAGGACTCAGCTAGATGTTCCAAGTCCACCATCATTACATTTTTGGCTTTTTGCAGTCTGTCCAGCAGCCTACGTCTTTCACACACACACATTCACACACATAATATACATAAATACACAAAGTCACTAGTTTGAGGTTAATAACTAAAGTGGAACATTTATGTTTTAGGTTATGAAAAGAACTGCAGTCAGCACCATGTAAGGAAAATGGACCATATCAGCTATGTAGGATCTCTCTCTCTGCCGCATTTAAACTAAGCATTCCCTTTCTTCATCATGCTGTCAGAGGGGACACCCTCCCCATGCGCTGCCTGCATGTCCTCATGGACCTTCTTGGGTGAGCCCTTGAGTTGGAGGTAGAAGGTGACTGCACCAAATCCATTTTCTCAGAAAGTGTTGTGTGTTCAGTTTACATTTATCTGACACAGAAATATCACTATGGCAGTTATTTTCAAACTTCCTGCATAAACACAGAATTAAACAAGCATGTAAAAAGAGCTGCATAACTCATCTCCCTCCACCTTAACAGACCAAACACACCAATCAGAACTCCTACGTGATCTGCAACTTGTTTCACACTGAAGCACAAATTCATAAAGGCTCTGTGTGCATGAAATGAAAAATGGTGGATAAGTAATAGAACTGGCTGAGTTAAAAAGCATGCATGCTCCTGCTGGGCTGCAATTGAAATAGACCTATCTATTAGCACAACATGAACTCTTCCTACCAGCTGCATCACAAGTGCCCCAACTCAGTATCTATCCTTTCATGATTTTTTCACTTCATATGATTGCTTGTTTACATGAAATGTACTAATTTTTTGTTTCTGATCTTATTTAGGTTTTAACTTGTCAACTTGTTATTGCTAAGAAAGACTTTGATGATTTCGAAGTTGTGTTGTCTGGAAGTGTTTATTCTATTTCTTGTTTCAGGCTTTGTGCATGCGAGAAGTAGTGTCTGGGGTCTAAGATTGTTGAAAAGCCTGAATGTGTGTTTGTCCTTATGAATGTAATTATGTCGACTGTTTTGCATTGCTTAGAATATTTAGTCATATTGCCTTTGTGACCATTCATGTATTTAACATATAAAAAAAAAATGTGTACCGGCCCAATGCCTGTTGTCCATTTATCCTTGTCATTTTACATTTGTTTGGATGAATCTAGCAACTGATGGAACTAAAGCTCACTTCAGCTAACTCAAATCAAAACAAGCATTTGCAATCAGAACATTTATCAAAGCAGGAGCTCAATTTGTTTCTAGGCAGAGGAACCAGTTCAATTCTTCACTGCTTACAGTCAGCACACTCTGCATCTCATTACATTTCAAATCTAAAACCTCAGGTGATTATTATATAAATCCATGATCCGTTTTCTCTAACTTGTCCTTTAAAGTTTACAAGACACACTTGGAAGCAGGTAGAGGGATTCTTGAGCAGAAATCTGTGAACAATACAGTGAGCAAACCAAGAGATTGCTGACAGAACCCTGTCATGAAAGTAGGCCATGCGATCAGTTCTTTAACCCACACTAAAAAAATGTACCAGCCACGAACAAAAACCCTGTGAGATCAGAGATTTGGCCCACTGACTTTATGAAAACATCCCATATTAACAAGCACAAATACAGCTATTTCACAGGCTTCAAGAGCAATGTCATCATGTGGATACAATATGTCTGCCTACTCAGATATACTTTTAAAACACTGACAGTGTTACATGCAGAGCTACTGAAACACAACAAACCTGACAGTGTTTGAATAAACTCTGCTTGTACCTGTCTATCCATAACCCTGACCCTGAAAACAGTGCAGTTTATTCAATTCAATTCAATTCAATTTTATTTATATAGCGTCAAATCATAACCAAGTTGTCCCAAGACATCAGCTTCAGCTCTTTTATAACATTTTTTTAACTACAACTTTACCATAATGGGTTAAAAGGGAAGAGAGTTTGTGATGTATGGAACTAGAGACCAATAAGCACAGAAAGCTTCAACAACTCATTATTTTCTGTTGTGATTTTATTTTATACATGAAACCATCAGTTGTTTTTCTAATAAGCTTCAACTACAATACATAAATAGAAATTGGTTTCTGCACTTCAAAAACCTCCAAAATAGCTCAATCAAAGCCTGTAAAATAATAAATAATAATAAGCAATAATAATAAAATGTTAATGATGCTCTATATCCGCTATATATATATCCGGTAGCAATTATGCACACTTATTATAGCATGCAACTAAACGATTGTACCGTAACACCAAAGCTCAGATACAAATGCATCTTTTTGTTTTGAATTTGTGCCTAACAGGGCTTGAAGCACATGTGGAAGAGGGGGACATTACATTGAAATCAAAAGCCTGACCGGAATTATGGGCTGAGTCATACTGAAACTGTTTAAGAATTCAATCTAAGTGTAAGCAGATCTGCATCTCATGCTCTTTTAATTTGAAATGCTTCATCGGCTAAACGCCTTTCCGTCAGAAAGATTCCAGGCTGTTTTGAACTTGTTTAATCATCTTTAAGGCCCAAAAGGACCTTTCCATCTTTCTCTCTGCTCTTTAGCGCTGCTTTTAAAGAGTGGAATAACAACTGATCTCTCAGGACTATTCCATTAATAACTCCTCCTTTGCTTCTCTGTTACCCAGTGAGACAGGCTCGTAATTAAACTGTGTGAGTGCCTCTGCATTAGAGTGAACTAAATAAACGGGCTAAGCATCTCAGTGGTGCACTTCTTGCTTACACAAGAAGCTTTGGGACATTTTTATTTATGACAACATGTTTGGAAGCATCCTAATTACCTTCTATTTTGTGTGTGTTGTGAGAACTCAGTATGAAAACGGATTCTAGAGGAGTTCGGGCTTGTCTATTTATATTTGAATTTATATTAAGAACTTCCAAAAAGAGGCAAAGTAACCTTGCTGTTGATTATGTGTTCAATAAGCAACAGCAAGGCCGGTAAAGGCACTTTCAAACAGCACTTTTCTTCTATTTTATTATCAACAGGCACTTGATGAATCACTCCAATTTTACTTTTGTACATGTAAAAAAAAATTGGGATACAAAGTTCTTAGATTGCAGCACACTGCAACATAGATGCACAAATGTCAAAACTGATCATCTAAATGTTAGTTACCAGCATGATGTTGATAAAAGGCTGAACTCTACAGTGAGGACAGGGCAGAACTGGGGCAGTCCGCAGTGTACATAAGGTAGAGATCCCGGAATTCATCTTTACAAAGTCAGGGGTTGCAGTGACTTTCTGGATTACTGAATAACGTCATTAGAAAGGCTTCACAAGAAGTATGTTGTCAAGCATCTCCACTATCATACAAAAACATTAATGGAACCCAGCAGAGATGGGCTGCTGGGTTCCATTAACTGGGTGATTGGAAAAAGGATTGCAGATCAACACACCATGGAGCATTACACAACTATCTCTATTGCAAATATAACTCTTTGCTCAGTCAGTTTCACCTTAAAAAACCCTTTGTGCTCAGGGTCTTGAAGAGAGATGGTTTTCACACAGCTAACAATGCTAAGATGCATCTTGTCATCATCATTACTCTATACTACTCTTAATCAAATCTGCATTAAATCGTAGGGCGTAAAGATCCCCATCCATTTCTATCAGCCCTAGAATTAATAAAAAAAACCATTTACATAAACATTTACATCTCATTAATCACAGAGGCTTTAAAAATGACCAGTGATTATCGATGGATGCAGTGCAGGCATCACTTTTGTAGACATATAAAAAAGAATCAGTAAACTCTGACTGACCTGGTATAACTAACTGCAGACTCCACTAGACTAGATGAGGCATGAAAAGTACATAGGAGAGGATGATGGAATTAGCTTCTTAATTTATCTTGCAAACACATTAAACCCATGACACACTGCAGCAATCAGGGCTTCAAAGAAACCAGCATTTGCTATTCAAGAAGTGCAGTGGCCTGTGTAAGTATGTATTTAGTATTGAATTCAGTGCTGCAGTGAATTATATTTACCTTGGTAAATCAGTGTGGACTTTACTGAATTGTTGTTTACAAATGAGCAAACATACAGCAGATATATTTGCCCATTGCCAGTGTAAAGTGGGATTTTGGACCAGAGGGGAACCACCAGTACTCATACTGGCTCATGCGCTTCACTAATCCTCTCCTTAAAAAAATCAATGTTTGAAAAGGTCAGACAGAGCAGGCATGGAAAATGTAGATTAGCTCATCAATAGTTCACACACTTTCCTACACCCACACGCGACGAGTCGATGAAGAGCTAATGAAACCATGTGAGTGGGGGTAGGTGTTACAACTCAGGATTTGTAAAATGTTGTCTCCATAGTCAGCACAACAGTGCCCAGTCAGCAGCAGAGAAAGGTCTAGTTCCAAATATAATCATTCAGACAAAGGAGGAAATGACTCAAATTATACCGATGACACCATGGAGTAATCAAAATAATTTTGGGTGGCAGTAAGCAAAGATGCAGAGACGATGCCAAGGCAAAATAGTAATGTAATGTTAGGGTTTCTCAATGATAACTGGGCAACTCTTTATAAAATGAGACAGCAGGATGGAGACGGATAATTTCTTGAGCAGTGCTTTACTGTTCTCCCATGCAGGACAACTTCACAACCACTTCCCTTCCTGCAAAAACATAGTCACATGCAACTGAACTGACCAATCAGGAGCCAGCAGGACTTAAACTGGGAAACACAAGAGATTCAGCAAGGCAGATTCAACACTACTTGTAACTGTGCAAATGCAAATATATAAATGTGTAAATATGTAAATATTTGGCTGTGTACACACTGCAAATATATTTTTAACAAATTAACCCAACATATAAATTAACTCTTTTTGCAATATAAAAATAATAAACTTTACTTCTGAACCTTACAGCAACATGGAAATAATGGAAGTGGAGTCGCTCAATGACAGCCTTATACCCACAGTCTACAGTGGGTCAGGTGAGTCAGGCTAGGAAAATATCAACTTAAAGCTTTCTGAGCTCAATTTGGTAAAATAATAAAAAAAACTGTTTTATTAATATTTATATTACAAAAATGTTAGTTTTTAAAAAAAACTGTTGTGGGTTTGTAGGTTAAATGCAACGAACAAATGCAAAAAACTACAAGATTTAAAAAACATTCTGACACTTTTATTTATGTAGCCTCTCAAAATTAATTGTGACCTCTGTGGTGATGCAGACTTCAACACCATCATCAGGTCACAGTTTAAATCCTGAACTTGTCTCACCATTTGACTGCTGCTGTTTCTTGCTCAGTCAAATTTTTTGATGCAATGTCATGGTATTTCCAGATATCAGGAGGCACTGAGGTTAGTGTGTGTGTATATTCCTTTTAACCCCTTTCAATCTGTTTCTGAAAAAGTTGATGGATGAGACTTTCAGTGGTTGAAGGTACAGACTTAATGCTGGGGTTCTCTGCAGCGGACTCTGTGATGTCCACTATGCCCCTAATATGTTCACAGCAAGACAGTTTGGGTTACTCAGTCTCTCAACTGGAGCTTGAGTGTTTCTGGCCTGGAGTCAGTTATCCAGAGAAAGCTGACAGCTTGAGGCAGAATAAAATAAAATAAATATATTGGACATCCAATACTTGGTGAGTAAAAATCCTGTAAAATATATCAGATAAAATTTAAATGCAGCAATAAGCTGAGACAGCAGCAGAGCATAAAACAGGATTGCATCCTTGGGATTATAGTTTGACATGGGGTATATATTATTTTCACTTTTAAATGATTTAGACAATTCATAAGACATTTAAATCATAATATAAATTATCACACTGTATTTTGTAACCATTAAAAGAATATTATAAGCAACTTTAAGTGGCTCACTTTATGTTGAGGCTATTGGAGGAAAAGAGCAACTTGTTCTAAAAACAGCCTGTCAGTTATCACTGCTTTGGTCATGCAGCTTGGCAACCAACTTGTCACAGACACAAAGCCTCCCTGCCACACAGCCTTTCTTAACATGTAGTTTGTGTTGTGAAACCAACTCAGTTTGGTCAGATTTACACATAAAACATCCTTCCCAAACAGTGTGTTTTAAGAAAAGTTCATTGGTTTCACTCTCAGTTTTGCTTGGGTTTCCAGCTCTTTTTCCCTCTTTCTCCTGAAAGTTGTGTGTGTACGTCATCACTCTGCCCAGACCTCCATCTCTCTTGAGAGCACTTGTTTTGATTGTCTTATATTGACTCAGATGCATATACACTGCACTTAATGAAAAACCATGTACCAATGATACAGACATTTAAGTGTTTCCTCTGCATCCGTATGAGTTGCCAAAAGGGCGTGACAAAGTGTAACTATTTAACGAGCGGGGAATGAAACCAGGCTGAAATGAGTGAAAGGCTATTGCACAGCAATTCAGTAAATTTGTCTAAAGTTTCTAGGAGAAATGTTTCTGTACTAATATTATCTGATATTTTAGCTGCTCATCTCAGTAAACAGTATTTTAAGTGTTTAAATAACCTTTAAAAGCTTATTCTTCTCCGCTGTTGAGAAAACAAAAGTAAAAAATAAACACAAAAAATGGAATGGAAAATGGAATAATGGTCACTACACACATTTAAGATGATGACAATGCTTTTATTAATTCATTAATGTATTTATTTATTTTATAGCATACCATTAAAATTGTTTCCAGAAAATTAGATCAAAGATTCACTGACAAAAACCAGACTCAAAATTTGTTTATTTTTAGATCAGTTATATTAACAATAAAGTTTTTAAAACATGAAGTCAATGTTTTTAGATTTTTTGTTCTAAAGATATCCTGTTTAAACACTCGTACTTCAAGGTAAAACTGGAATAAAGCTGTGTTTACTCAGTTATTCTTAGCTAGCCAGAAAGCCGTCTGACCTCCAAACAATACAGAGATCATCATCTCAAATGATTAAAATTTACTGTTGGGTCTAGTTTTACCTGATCACAGCTCCTTTGCCACTTAGTTTTACCATGTAGACCACCTCCACTCAAATGAACTGTGAACTTTAAGCACCTCGGACTTACTTACCTTACTTTTACCACAGTAAAATTATGTCTTTCTCAAAGGGTGCTCAGCTACAGATATCATTGTTTAAGTGACTGAAAATCAATCTGCAATTCTGTGTAGGTTTTTAACAGAGGTGTGGACTCGAGTCACATGACTTGGACTCAAGAAAGACTTGAGTCATGAATTTGATGACTTTAGACTCGACTTGACAGAATGTTAAAAGACTTGCAACTCGACTTGGACTTGAACAGCAATGACTCATGACTTCACTTGGACTTGAGCTCTTTGACTTGAAAAGACTTGATACTTACACCAAAACACAAAGATTAAAATGTATGTCATTAAGGAACACTCTGCATCTCTCTCTCCCTCTGTGTGCGCATTTGTGTGTGTGTCTGCGAGCTGCAGGCACAGCAACCAATCAAATTACAATCATCCAATTGTAGGACAACAACCAACAAAGAAGGAATGGTAATCAAAGCCCCAGTTTGAAAAATGATACTAAAGATAGTGTTGTTCTGGTACGAAAATTACGAGGTGGTCAACTTCAGCTAACGTTAGCTTATCAGCTAAGTAACTGTGCTAGCTGTGTAGTGAATGAGGCTGTAAACTTAACGTTACATTGCAAACACAATGATGATCTGT